>CM072777.1:129082500-129312500 GCA_036936925.1 Cenchrus fungigraminus
AAGACAGAGTCATTTGTCTTGTGGTTGCACTGTTGTCCTGGGTGGTCGCTCTATGTTCCGATTAACATAAAGGTGGTCTTGTTTAATGATGATAGAGCATAAGTAAATCAAATTAACTTTGTTGTTCATTATAAACCACGATAAACTCACAGTTAGCGACTAAGCATGGTCTACCCAACAAAAGTAACACACCCAAGTTAACAAGGCACAAGATAATCAAAGCTAGTCGAACCTTAATCATAGGGACCCATCATATTCATGCAAGCAAAAGTAATCAACAATGTAATTAAAATGCATGTTGTATAGGTAAAAAGGGCATGCAGCAAGGACTTGCCATCCACGAACTCCAGTTGCTGCACAAAGTCTTCAAATTCTTCAGCTGCAGCGTATTCCACGTACGGATCGTCTTCTACGCACCACATCATATACATACAAGCAAGCAATAGAATAAAATAAGAAACAATCACCAAACAATACTACAGAACAAAACAGAGGCATAAAACTGTTCTACACTTCGATACGATCGCGTGGATATAAAGAACGCTAAAAACGGAGCTAAAACGCGTATTCTACAGCTAAAACAAGGTACTGGAGCTTATGTGCGAGAAAACTGGGCTTACAGGGGCCTAACTACGAAAAACCGAGGCTAAGACCTAATTAGACGCATAAACACAAGGTCTACGGTATAAAACTTAAGAACTGGACCTCGGGCATCAAAACTACAAAGCGCAGGGGCTAAAACAAAAAGAAAAGGATCTAAACGTAAGGATCTTACAACTGCGGAAGGATCGGCTTGTGAATCTAAAAAGCTCAGGGTGGCGCACAACTGGGTTGACCGGTATCTCACCGGGTTGACCCGGGTTCAGATTAGATATGATCCGTCGATTTCAGATCGGACGGCAGACAGCGGCTCGAGGCAAACGGCGGCGCGCGAGCGATGGTGAGCGGCGGCGGACCTTGCCGGCATTGCTCGAACTTGAGCATCCGGCCACGATTCGTGACGGGATTTGGCCCTAGAGACGGCTGGGAGCACAGCGAACACCGCCATGGGGTTCTTGCGGCGTTGGCTACGACGACGACGCGTAGCTCCGCGGAGCGGAGCTTCGGCGGTAGTAGCTCCGGCGAGCGCGTACGGGCGGTGTAGAGCGCGAGGACATGCACAAGCGGCACCAGAGGACTCCTCACCTCGCGGCGAAGCTCCGAGGGATCTTCTCGACGGCGGAGCGGAGCTTCGGCGCCAGCCGAGCTAGGGTTTGCAGGGCGCGTGCGAGCTCGGGGCTAGGGCTAGGGAAAAACGAGGCACGGGCGGCACGGTGGCGGCGCCTTGGCGTGCGAGCCAAGGGACGCGGGACGCGGCACGGCCAGGACTTGAGCTCGAGTCCGGCTCGATCGGACTCCGGCGTCGGGAAGATGATGACACGCGGGCCCCACGCGTCGGCGACCGCGAGTGAAGGGAGGTGGAGTGGGCCGTTGTTGGGTCGGCGGTCGGTTGGGCTGCAGAGCGGAGGGACGGCGCGCGGCCGAGCGGAGAAAACCGGGGAGCTTTGCCAGACTTTCGGATGACGGGCCGCGGGGTATAGCTGGGCTGCGCGACGCTGAGCTGAGCGGCGGAGACCAAGGAGCGACAGCGGACTTCGCCTGCTGGGCTACAAACGATGCTGGGCCGTAAGAGAGAGGGGGAGAGGGAGGAAAAAGAAAAGCTTTTATTGTTTTTCAAAAGGGAGTCAAACAAATGAATTCAAATACAAATTTGAATTCAAACAACCAAAATAAATGCACCATCATGAATGCAACAAACATCAAACCATTTATTAATTTAAAAAACAAATAATGTTTTTCTTTTCTTTTCTATACTATATTCCCTGTAAAGAATTTAAAATGTTAGAGAATTTTAAAATTGAGAGAAAATCGTAGTTAAATTTTTCTTCTTACTCACATCCTGAAATTTAGAAATTTCAAGGTGTGACAGAGACTTTCTTCTCTTAGTGAAAACTGTGGGGGCGGCCTTACCCCACCGGCTTAGTTAGTTAGGAGTGGATAATTAGTATTAGGGTTTGGGTGTGAACAAGGGTGGATTTGCCCATACCCAGATACCCTCCGAGTGCAGGCCTAGCCATGTTGTTTAGGTTTGCAAACGTTTCTTAATGAAACAAAGTTCAGCTTAAGCTGCATATCTACCTTGGAAATACATTGTGCATCTTCCTTGGCATTTGGCAGCTCATAGCTGTTGTTTTGTGGTGCGAACAATGTTTTATCTGGCGGTTTCACTTCACACGCTGAAGATTCAAACAACAACTCCCTCCAATTTCAACACGCTAATGCTAAATGGTATAGACACAAGACAAAGAGAAGGTGAAGAAGAAGATTTAATTTAGAACTGAAACTTGCTTTAGCCACATCATTAGACATCTAGCAACAGATGGCCAGACCATGACGCCACCGAAGATCACCAATCACTGGCAATAAAAACTTGGTCAGCCCTAATCAGAACAGAAGCCAAGTCGAGAAGAAGCATGGTAGTAGCCACGAGAATGGTGTCCCCCGCAGCGGCGCTTCTACTCCTCATCACTCTTGGCACCGACATCCACGGTGCGAACGGCTGGGCGCGTCTATGCATCGCCGTGGTGACGGTTTACAAGTCATCGCGCCGGGAAAAGTCAAAGTGTGCTCCAGACTGTTTTCGCGTCGGAAGGTAGCGTGTGTTAGATAGTAGATGCAGACTGTTTCTTGCAGACCACGTGTTAGAGAGAGAGTTTAGTGCATGCAAAGAGAGCAATGATTACTTACATATGCTTACGTAATAAGAATATTCTAAAATTCAAAAAGCTATATCTTTCATATGAATAATCAAATTGAAATTTCGATTGCACCGTTAGAGTTCTGGTAATAAAAACTTCAAAATAAGATCTCACTTGACTATATTTTGACAAAAAAAATTTATTCATATTTTTAATTATGTTTTATGTTTTCTGAGATGCGATATCGACGAACAAATTTTACAAAGAGGCAGGACAAAAAATTTATACATACGAACAAATTATATGAACCAACGAACAATATACATACGAACAATTGTTCGTTCGTTCTTATAATTTGTTCCTACGTAAATTTGTTTTTGTTCTGTGATTTTGTAGGATTTGTTACATAGGTATATGTTGATAGAAATTATTGGCGTCATCCACATGCAAAACAAATTGTAAGTTTAAAAAGATATAAATGATAAACCGAGCATCAAAATTAAATCTTGATTGCACCATTGGAATTCTGACACTAAAAACTTCAAAACTAGATCTCACTTGACTTTATTTTAATATTTTTTTATTCATACTTTTTCATTAAGCGTATATTTTCTATGTGCCATATACATCTGGAACAAGAGAATAAATATTAACTGAAGGAGAACAAATATTTACTAAGGTGGAATAAATATTCACTAAGGGAAACAAATATTCACTGAGCGAGAACAAATATTAACTTAAGGGGAACAAATATTTACTAAGGTTGTTGTCAAAAAAAATATTTACTAAGGTGGAACAAATATTCACTAAGGAGAACAAATATTCACTGAGCGAGAACAAATATTAACTTAAGGGAACAAATATTCACTGATGAGGAACAAAAATTTACTGAAGGGGAACAAAAAATTATTGAGGAGAACAAATATTCATACAGGACGAACAAATATATATAAGAGAAAAAAATATCACACCTACAGTAAAAAAAATTCTTATACCTATGATAAAGATTGCATGATGCAGAATAAACATCACAACAATTGAAAGTTTGATTGTGTAAGATAAAATATTAGAATATTAACATCAAGAAAATATAGAAGCTGAAAAAATGAGAACAAAAGGTGTGAGCACAAAAATAGTAAACAAAAAAAGGATAAAACGAATGGAAAAGAAAATATGAAAAAATAGAAAGGATGAAAATAAATAAATAAGAAAATAAGTAATAAAAATAAAAGATTAGGAAGAAAAATAAAAAAAACAAAGAGACAAAAAAAGGAAAATGAAAAGAAAGGAAGTAAACGAAACAAGATAAATAAAAAATAAAAAACTCAATATTATAAAGGAGACTAAGGAAAATAAAAATTATAAAAGAGAAAAAATAAAAATAAATAAAAGAAAGAGAAAATGGAAAAAAAAGAGAAAGAATCGGAGTGAGTAATACATACCTGCTGCTCTCCGTCCGACACATGCACGTGCATGAGTCCCTGGCCCACTCGCCCACCACGACGAATGCACATGCATGCAAAGCAGATTTCTCACGGCCCACGCTCATTATATGGCACGCGCTCCTCCTCTCGCGGCCCACGACGCTCCGGCGCGATGATTTGCAAACCATCGCTTCGGCGATGTATAGTCGTGGGGCGAACGGCTGGGTACTGCCTACCTGCCAAGCCACATGCGGCGGCGTCGACATCCCCTACCCTTTCGGCATCGGCGCCGACTGCTTCCGCCCCGGCTTCGCGATCACGTGCAGCGGCAGCACCCCGTTCCTCGCCGGCACGGGCTACGAGGTGCTGAACCTGTCCGTCGTGCCGGCCGGCGCTCGCGTGCAGCTGCCGATCGCCTGGACGTGCTACGACAGGTCTGGCAAGCGGCTGCCTGAGTCCGAAGCCCCCGTCTCCTTCAACCCGGCCGCAGGGCGTGTACCGCATCTCGGACGCGCACAACCAGCTCGTTGTCGTCGGCTGCGACGTCACGGCGTACATCCAAAGCCGGCCTGACAACAGCACCAACGCCGGTTACCCCTACGAGTACTACACGGGCTGCGTAGCCTACTGCAGGAGAGCAGAGGCCGTCAAGGACGGCCGCTGCGCGGGAGTTGGCTGCTGCAGGGTGGACATCCCGCCGGACCTCACCGACAACTCCGTCGGCGTGGACGACGACGACGCCGAGTCCCTGGCCGTGCGCCGGCTCATCTACGATTTCAGCCCGTGCAGCTACGGCTTCCTGGTAGAGAGGGGCAGCTACGAATTCCGCGCCGACCATCTTAAGATGGACAAGAAGCAGACGATGCCGGTGTGGCTCGATTGGGCGATCAGGCCGCCGAACAGGTCGTCGGCGTTCAACTGTTCCGACGCCATGAAGAACAGTTCATCGTACGCGTGCAAGAGCCAGCATAGTAGCTGCGTCGATGCTGTGAATGGCCCTGGGTATACGTGCAACTGTTGGCGCGGCTACGAGGGGAACGCGTACATCGTCGATGGATGCACCGGTAGTATATATGCACCAGGCAGAAAATAATTTTACTGATGCGTACCGTCCATCGAATTGGCATGGCATCTGACTCATATCCGTTCGTGCAGATATTGATGAGTGCTTGCATCCGGAGGTTTATCCATGCTACGGGGTCTGTCACAACACAGAGGGCGCTTATGATTGCAAATGCAAACGAGGCAGCCACGGCAATCCACTGCAACAGGCATGCGACCCCAATTTCCCCCGTGCAGCAAAGATCTCTATAGGTACAATCTTTATTTTTGTAGCCACCAGGATGCATCAGCTGTGTCTATATTCACATTACTTATTCACAGGAGTAATAAATTTATTCACATTACGTATATAAATTTATTGATGACTTTCACCATTACTTATTCACAGGAGTAATATGTGGCATCTCATGTCTTATAGCGCTATCAATCTTCATTCTTATGTTGAATGAGAAGAGAAAGTTTCAGGCGTTCTTTGAGAGAAACGGTGGACCCTTGTTGGCAAGCATCAATAATATCAAGATTTACACGAAGCAGGAGTTAATTCACATCACAGACAAATTTAGCAATGTTCTTGGCAAAGGCAGCGTCGGTAATGGCTACAAGGGAACCACCAGTGACAATCGACTGTTGCAGTGAAGGCCATTTCAGTAGCTAAGAAGAAGCACCCCAATCCAGAAACAGTTAATAACCAGCCCTCATATCCAGAAGTTGACGAAATTAGAAAGACCGAGTTTGCAAATGAAATCAGGATTCAGTCTCAGATTAATCACAAGAATATCGTTAAGCTCTTGGGTTGTTGCTTAGAGGTGGAAATTCCGATGCTGGTCTATGAGTTTGCGGTTAACGGAAGCCTCTCTGACATCCTTCACGGTACCAAAAGCAAACCTCTTTCACTGCAAACAAGGTTGGATATCGCTGTTGACTCTGCTGAAGCTCTTGCCTACATGCATGTATCTGTCACTCCAAAAATCTTCCATGGAGATGTGAAATCAGGCAACATACTTCTCGATGAGAACTTGATGCCAAAGGTTTCTGACTTCGGGACATCAAGGCTACTTACCATAGAGAGACTGCGTAGTGATGAGTATGTCATAGCGGATAAGGATTACTTGGACCCTGTGTACACAACTGGTCTTCTACACGAGAAGAGCGATGTGTACAGTTACGGAATTGTCCTTCTGGAGCTGATTACTAGAAAGACACCACGGTATAAAGGATTTAACAGCCTCAGGGAAAATTTCACCAAATCATATGCAACAGAGGAGAAGGCACAGTCGATGTATGATGAAGAGATCGCATTCCCTGGTAATATTGAGTTTCTTCAGAAGGTTGGCAGCGTTGCAGTTGACTGCCTCCGAGAGAAAATAGATGACAGGCCCAGCATGAAGGAAGTGGCAGACCACCTTCGGTTGGTGAGAAGCGACTGGAGACAAAAGCAGGGGAGGCAAGGTGATCAATTAGCTGATGTGATTCCTGTTGAGAGTTCTACTTTTAATATAGCCATGGATGCTAATGCTACTAGTGCTGAAACTCCCGATTCCGGTCCCGGGTATTATCAAAAGAAACGAACTGTACATGTCCTGCCAGCGGTTTAAATTATCCATTAAATGAGTGTGAAATAAAGTAATATAAGTGATCTCCAATAAGTTGTTATTGGAGGAGCCCCATAGCATTTTCAAAATTATTAGGAAGATGCTTTGGCAGATTCCCAATAACCTCACTCTCATATTGGTAGTTGAACTATGGCAACGATGGTGTGCGCTTGCATACCGTTTTCTTGTTGGAGGTGTTGTTTTTAGGGAGTTTTTTTCGTAGTCCAGGTGTTGATAGGATAGTGTTTGGTTTTGAAGATTATGCTCTGTGTTGTAGTTTGCTGCGAATGTTGCCATGTCTTTTTTTCTCTTTTTCTTTTTTACAGGTTGTGTGCATCTTAGCTATGCGGAGGTTGGGAAAAGTCTTAGTTCGATTGTATCATCTTGATGTAATTGTCTAAGGTTAATGAAGTTTCCCTTATCGAAAAGAAAAAAGACAAAACATCGCAACTTGACAAGAATGAGTGTTAGATTCTTTAATAGCCTAAGTTACAATGATATGGAAATAGAAATATAAGCGAAGTAGAAGTGGAGCACTTGTGTGCTTCCCACATCCACCTACCAATTGCCTTCACTTGTGAATGCATCTTGCCATGCCTTGACTAACGGATGGATCAGGTGAGCCGTGAACAGATTTAGGGTGTGCAACCATTGCAACCTGATGGCTGTCCGGCCGGCGTAGAGGTGCACGATAGGTAATCAGGGCATGGTCAGAGGTGATTGTAGCAACAAGCTGCACACGAGCAAGCTTTGCGCGCTAGTCACTTGCACAACCTGCAGTGAATGTATTGGTGCAGAAGGATTGCTATCTTGCCTGGTGGTCAGAGCACATTGCAACAATAAGAGGGACCTTTATGGGTGAATGTGGTGGACGCTTCTCCTTCATTCTCAGTCCAACACATCTTTCCTAATTTTCCTCTCCGATTCAAGACCTTGAGCTCCTGACGATCCCATGCCCCTTTACCCACCGCCAACCACAGCTGCTGGCGCCACCATCAACACTTCAACAGTGTGTCACCAGCCTGCTCCTACAGGCCACTACCACTAACTGTGACCAACAGCGACCTCACCACGACCATGTTGCCCTGTGGCAGCCCCTCCACCACACCCATCCTAATATAGTGGCTCCTCACTTCTCTGGTAAATCATCACCCAATTCACCCCCAGCTCCTAACCCCAGAGCTACATTTGTTGCTATGTTTGGTACGTTAATTATCACATTCACCAATTACCGAAAGCCAGTATATATGTTGGGTTCAAGGTCTGAATAAAGCAATATGCGTATGCATATCTGTTCAAGAGTGCAAAACAAAATTTACAGCAAACTAAAATAACCTTTTTCTTGTTTCCTTCATGAATAACTGAAGGGCCCCTTCACGCCATCCAAGCTTTCTCCGAGGGATGATCTGAAAAGAAAAACAAAAGGAGAACATATGTGGGTGTGATCGTGTGAGGGAACATGATCAGCAAACCAACTTCAAGGCCAGAGAACCTAGTGTTAAACAGAACAGGAAATCCATACTATGGTAAGAATGATTACAGCATAGATATATTACATTCCAAAATTATATTTTTGAAAAGGATGGATCGAACTAAAGTGCAAAAGTAAAACATGAACAGAATGAATGATACATATGAACTCAAATGTCTATTGTGCAAACAATCCTCAGAGAGACCTCAATATCTTGGTTTTCGTGGCAGGAAAAATTGATGAGAAATTATGTCTACCTGAACAGATTCCAGATGCCCCACCAGAATGATCTTTTCGTCCTTGCAGACTGATGATGGTTTCTGTCTCGAAAATTTCCTATGTTTGTAGTTCCTGAATAAGCAAAAGAACAGGCACCAGAAAGTCTCAGGAGGTCCACACATGAACGACAGTAACAGAGGGGGGGATAAAAGATGAAACACCTGGAATGGGTATATTCTGAGCTTCATTTGCTATCTGGAAATAGCAAATGCTCCTGGTCACTATAGAAATCAAAAGCAGCGATATACATCAAAAGTCAAATCAGTGCAAGTAGTAACTGGGATGCTAACACCAAGACCCACTAACAAGACATGCTTCTGGCAGACTCAATTTCTGATGCCCATACCAGAGGGATAACTATGCACAGAAACTTTTCAAAAAAAAAAATTATGAACAGCTGGATCATTACAGGCTACAGCTTTATTGCTAACCAACCACAAAACATGGAGGGATGAAAGGATAGGTCAGATGAAATAACAAGTACTATGGCAGGTGACTGTCGTTGGTTGCTGAGCCCTGCACTAATGCAATCAATTATGTAGATTTTAGTTCACCTTTCAAACCATAAACTGTCTAGTTTTTTAGTAACTCCTGGAAGTTATACGGCGGAGCTAGACAAAAATACAAGGGGGTGCGCCACTTCATACTTCATAGTATATGTAGAAGATTCATGCTAATATGGTGAAAATTCAAAAGTTATAAGTGATTGTGAGTTTTTTCTGGGTGCGGTCGCACCCAGTGCCACCAATGTAGCTCCGACCCTGGTTATATGAGACACTGAGAAAAAGCTGAAGTTGGAGAAGACATCAAACTTGTCAGGGTGTAGAGTGCAACCTCAATTTTTTTCCATATGCTGGTAGACAGTGCTGGCAACTCAAACCTGATATTCTTCAGAATCTTCACCGTTACCACAAAGTAGCAATCTCCTCTGACATAGGAGAAAATTTTAAGTTATCTCCTGCCTGAGTGCTAGAAGGAATATGAAGATCCTTCAATCCTACTATTCCAGTGTATTAATTATAGATATGTATATTAATTATAGATATGTATATTAATTATAGATATGTATATCAATCCTACGATCCTTCAATCTGTAGCTACTGTATTAATGGTAGATATGTGAAAATTCTAAGATATCGACACATCATGATTTTGTAGATTGAATTGGCTGTGCATTGCTCAGTGATTGGCCAACCGTTTATTCCAACTCATAGTATGAATCCTGCAAACGGCTCAAATCCATAGCGCCATTATTAGTTCGTCACATACTCACATCGACATCGCTAGGCACACTGGGGGTGGGTGGGTGGGGGGGTGGGGAGCCGAACCTTGCGGGCGAGGGTCCGGTAGGAGGCCTTGACCTCCTGCAGCGTGGCGTAGTAGTCCTTCTCTCTGCGCCCGTCCGCAGGGGACCCGCTTCCGAACGCGGCGGGGAGATAGGTTCGAGCGCGGGCATGGCGGGGGAGGCGGAGCACTCCGGAGGTGGAGGCCGGCGGGGTGAAGGAGTAGGTGGGAGAAGGCGTCGGGTTTGGATTTGCGGGGAGGAAGAGCGCAGTGCCCGACATGGAACTGGACGGTGGGTCGGTGGCCACCACGCCGCCGGCCCTGTAGGGAACATGAACATTCCGGCTTCCGCTACAGGAATTGGCTGTTGGCTCCGGGATATTCCAACTGTTTCAAATACAGATAGTCCCAGGGTCCAATGTGTGTGCACTGTTTCAAATTCTACAAAGAACAGTATTATGCTAAATGTCTGATTTCCAGTAATACTTTTTTTTTGCGAAAGGTAATACATTATTTAGATTTGTGTGGAGTAGCAAAAAAAATGCATCTTCGATGTTGAGATTTATAAATACAAATAGTACTGTTAGCAGGCGATGAGTAGTAAGAACTTTTCTTTTGGTCACAAATGAACAGTGAAAAGTATTATTCACCTATCACATACATCACATCTTCTCTCACAAAAATACTATTTCAGTACTATTTATTTGCAACTTCACTATTCCTTTTCATACAAAAGAACAGACCCTAAGAATACTATGAGTCAAAAATTGCATCATCGATTGTTGCTTGTTTCTTGACAAGTCGAACTTCATGATCAGACGGAATTATCACCCTGTTCGCTTGGCTTATCAGCCACCAGTCAGCAGTACTTTTCTCTCAGAACAAACCAGTCACCAGCAACCAGCCAGCAGTACTTTTCTCTCAGAATAAATCAGCACCAGCCATCAGCAACCAGCCAAACGAACAGGCCGAGATATTTTCTGTTTTCAGATTTACTTGGCATTATCGGATGAATTTAAATACAGCGGACACCAGACATTCTGCTCCTGGGTGCTCCTTGTCCTTAGCCACGCTGTAGAGTAGCAGCCATTCACCAGCGGCGCCGGCCCTGTATGGATGAGATAATACATAAAACATTAAAACGAAATCATCTCTATGCTTAGAAAGATTGAAAATGTTTGACAGGAACATTGCTCATTCAACGACGTCTCGTCTCTAGCGGATGCTGAATCCGATTCTACATCTGCAAAATGAAGAGGGATCCAGCACTGTAGTGGCTCCAACAAGTGTTGCATCCGGTTCTACAATTTGCAGATGGTGCCCTCCCGTAGCGCAGTCTCGGGATTTATCTCCCTTCGCTGCATCACAACCGCCGCGTCTCCTCGCTTCCGTCGTCCTTCTCGTCGTCCCCCCACCCACGCCCCCATTTGCGCCGGCTGGACCTCAGCCGCCCACTGCCTCCTCGCCGTCGCGCACAGTCACGGCCGCTACCCAATCCTCGCCGACGCGCGAGTTCGCAGCGAGGACAACTCGACAGCCTCGCGCTCCCGCCGCCCTCTGCCTCCCTTGAATCAAGCCTCCACATAGCCGGAGGGAGATGGAGGGCCGCCGTCGGGTGGAGATGGAGAGGCCCAGATCCGGAAGATGCGCCCCTACCTCACTTCGCTCGAGCTCTGTCGCCGACTGCCGGCGGAGGAAGAGGAGAGGCTGGGGAGGAGGAGTGCCGCCGTGAACACCGCTTCCGTCTTGCTCCCGCCGCCGCGGACCCCGCCGCCGTCGAGAGCTCCACGCCTTTTTCTCCTCTGGCGCTCCACCTCCGTCCCCGCCTCGGCGGCAGCGAGGTTGCGAAAGCAGCCGGCGGCGGCAGAGCGCGGTCCTCCCGGAGCAAACGCGAGGAAGGAGGAGAGGAAGGCGGCGGCGTCCTCGCCGGCCTCCACGAGGAGCATGCGCATCCGGTGACCATCGAGGAGCACGCGTGTAATATCCCTGATATTCATTTACCATAAGTACTTCAATTAGTATGGTTAATCATGGTTAATTAGTCTCTAAGCATGTTTTGCTTGATTGTGAACACATTGGCACAAAAGCCCTTGGTCAAAGTCCAAATACGTGGTCAAACCCCTAAAGATCCAAGAGGCTGATTTGGTTTTCTTGCGCGTTCTCCAAATTTCATTATAGAAGTTTAAAATCGGCCAATATAAAAGTTTTTTCTTATCTCTGAGAACACATTTTTCATAATTGGTGGACATTCAAACTTTGAGTAGAAGTTCGCTTAAATTTGAGTTGAACACGCTGTGCACAGTATTTCAGGGCCGAGAAATTCCGAAAGTTCCACACGTTTTTCCCACAAATCTATTCATCAAAACATATGTCGCCCTTTGGGAAAGTTGTAGTGCTATAGCCCCTCTATAACTTTTATTTTTGGAGAACTTCAACTTAGTAGTCGTTTTGGGGAGTTTCACAATTTTGAACAGGGGTTCGCGAAGCTGAAACAGGGCTGCAAGCAGGGCCGCCGCGCCTGCCGCGTCGCGCGCGCGCACGTCCGCCGGCCGTGTGTCGTCCACGTGGCACACGCGAGTCCGTCCGGCGTACGGACGCCTCGGCACCGTCGCGGTGGACTCGGTGTCCACGATAGACCCTCCGCCCGCGTGCCCGCCCGTACGCCACGCCCAGGAACGCGTCCGCGACAGGTCGCGGGCCCGGCCGGCCACGCGCCGTCGCCCGGTCATGCCGCGCTGCGCGCTCGCGCATGCGACGCGTCAGCTGGCGGCGCGCGCGCCTAAGTGCCGTGGCGCCTCGCACTCATCGCACGCGCGCACGCCCTCGAGCTTTAAAAACCCACGCACACCGTCGTCGTTCCCTTTTCCCCTTCCGCCGTCGCCGTTACCGCCGCCGACGCGGACCTGCACCTCCCAAGCCAAAGCGCGCCGGCCGACTCCTCCTGCTCCTTCCTCCGACCCCTTGCAGCCTTTACCCGTCGTCGCCGGCCACGCATTGTAGCCGCAGCCACCGAAATTCAAGCTCCGGCAGGCGCTGTGTCTGCGCGCCGCCGAGGAGGCTCGCCGGCGTCAACTGCGGCCGGGCCAACGCCGTCACCAGCTGCGGGTAGGTCCCCTAGGACTCCACGGCCACCCGCCCGAGCCGCTCCGCCACCCCTCCGGCCGCCGGAGTTCGCCCCTGCGCCGGCAGGGGCATATGTGTAACGATTGAACTTTGTCTAGGGTGTTTTTCTCAAAGCAAGGGCTAATTTGTAATTTCTGAGATTTCTTTCGAGGGTCCCTCTGCAAATGTGTTTAGGGTTTTTAGCAGCAACTTCAAAAATCCGTTACAAATCGTAGAAAATTCAGAAAAATGTAAATTCAACTGTTTTGGATTCCTTGTAAGCAGATCTACAACTTTTACAAAAGTTGTATAGGGTTTTTCTGAGTAGTTTTGAAATGTAAATTCAAACTCAGTTTGAGGCATTTTATTGTAATTTAAAATGTACTTATGCAAATGAAATGAAATTTGGATATGTTGTTTTGTGAGCCATGTTCAGACCTGTGTCCAAGTTTCACACATTTTTGTTGTGTAGATTTATAGTTATGATTTTTGAAAGATTTATGTTAGTTTAAGCTTGATGCTTTTTATAGTCCCCTCATGATATAAATTCCTTAAGCACCAATGCACCCTAGACTTTTTTCATGATGTTAAGCACCTCTGGAAAAATAATGGTGATTTTAGGAGCTGGTTTGTATGGTGTTTGGTATTTATGTTTGTGAAGGATGTTAAATGCATAACTTGAAAAATATAATAGATCCACATGAATGTGTTGGTCAGGAACTTAGTTTTGACATGTTTGAACTATAGGAAAAGTTTGAGGTCAAAAAGATTAGTAAATCTTTTTGTATGAATTAATGAAATTTATCTAGGCTGATCCTTGTCTTTTTTATTTAAATTAATTTATAAATGATCTAAGACTGAAATTTGGTATTTAAGCTTATTTTAGTCATATGCTGATGTGGTAAAATTTTCATGCCAGTTGGAGTCTTATTTTAATTATTATGAATTATGGATGAATGACTAGTTAAAATGGAATAAATAGATTTGTATTTATCTTTTAATTTGAAAAGGAGGTGGTATGTTTAGTTTCTGTTTTGAATTAATTTTTAAACACACCCCATGCGGATTGTGTAGTTTTTTAAGTTAATTAACTTAAATGTGCACACAATCCCCATCAAAGTCATAATTAGTCCTTCATCACCCACCCCTTACTTTTTATGAAGTTTAGTAATTTAAATTGCTTAGATGTGCACACAATCCCCATCAAAATAGATGTTAGTTCACCCTCACCACACCCCTATACTCTTTGTGAGCTTTCTTAGATGTTTAGATGGATGTGGCCAACAAGAGTTGGGTTTAGTGATAATTCTTCCACCTTCACCCTGTAAGAGCAACTCCAAGAGACTAGCTAAAATGACTTGGTTAGCTAAATTTTAGAAAAAAATCTTAAAAACACTCTTCCAACAGACTAGCTATCTGCCCAACTAGCTATCCTGACTAGCTAAATTCGTTGCCCCGCTAGTTATTTTTGGCTAGTGGCTACTGACTAGCTATCCTGATTTTCATGAGTATGACAGGCGGGACCCACTGACGATGGAGCATATAGAGAGTTCAGTTTAGAAAAACTGTTGGATGTCAACAACTTTTTGCTAGCCATTTCATTTTAGCTAAATCAGGATTTTAGCTGGTGATTTTTAGATAGGCTTTTGGAGTTGCTCTAACTAATGCATGTGCATAAACGTGTAGATTTACCCGACGGGACATACACGCTCACACAGGAGGAGGAGGGATCCGCTAGTGGGGAGCTGAATCAAGTTAGTGGGCAGCAGGACCTGGATCAAAGTCCAGAAGAACCCAAGGCTAGTGTTGAGCTAGAGGAAGGCAAGCACCGGATGCATATAACCTTTTTGGATAAAAATCTCTCTTTACTTTACTTTTCAGTATTTATGCTTTACTTGTGCATTTAAGTTTCAGGAGTTGTTTTGAAACCTAGATGCATGATCCTTAGGACTCCTATGCTCTTTTACTAGTACGTTAGGAACGCTAGTGCCATGCTCTAAGGATACGGTACAAGTCGAGTAATGACTCATTGCTCGCGAGATATAGGATACTTATGTTGGAATCATAAGTTGGTTAAATTGACTCGCTCATGTGGTAAGAGCAATGGGTTCGGTCTCGACCGAGTAGCATGGTGCTGGTTTAAGCTATTGAACATACCAAGTGCTTATCAGGAATGGGACCGGTAAGCCTAGTACCTAATGAACCAGTGCAGGGACTTTATCGCTACTAATCTTGAGATGCGTCACCCGCTTTGATTCCGGTAGTGCAAGTGTGAGTCTGGACGTGCCGTGTGAGGGCGTTCCAGTAACCTTGTACTTAGGACTGTGACGCCTGTCCCTAACCTGGGGAGTGACGGGAACCGCCTGGTCGGGGTAGACCTCGCATTCGCTTTTATTTGATTTCTTTGAGGTCTACTTTCTTCCATGTATCTTGGGTTTACCTTGCAAATATAAATCGATCGATCGTCGGTCACTCGCCGTTATCTGAGTCGGCTTGACCACTGGCTACCACATGTTTATTTATGAAACATTTTGGATTAATATTGTTGGCTGATTAATCTTGTTTGTACAACCATACTTGTTTAGCTAGGTGCTTACCTAGAAAGGTTAACATACTAGAATTTGAACTAAAATTTGAAAGTAAGATCAACTCTCCCTCGCGGCGGCCTACATCTGCAGGGTAGCAGTGGATTCGGCGGACTGCTTCTTCCCGTGGCGGACGCAGAGCTCAGCGCGGCGGACGCAAACCTGCGGGAGGCAACTGCCCGGATCTTTGCGCGACGGCTTCCGCTATGTTTGCTGTAGGCCCTTCTTTTTTGCAGCACACAATCCCTTTCTTTCCTTTCTGCAGCACTCGATTTTGCAGATGCAGGTCCGCAGCACTGCTGGAGACGGTTACCAGCCAAGGTAATCATACACATTGCGGTTTCCCATAAGCATCGAGTTCAACTCCTGTTTTGTCAAAGCATTCGGATGAGTTCGACCATACTTGCTAAATATAGCATCAAACTTTGATAGATCAAACCTGTGCAAGATTGAGAAAAATATAAACAAGTTAGAAATTATGTGGCTGAATTGGCATAGTATAACATTTGTGGCCTACCAGTGGAAAAATATTGAGTTAGGCGTACATACCTCCCTTCATTGTGACAGTGTCATAGGATTCAGAATCACTCCCATGCTTACCCTTGTGGATGGTCTTTATATGGAATTATGGATAGATAACAAAGGTGACGGTAACCATCCCTGCAATCAGAAACAGTATTTGATTAACATGAAAACATATACTAGTATATAATGAAAAGTAAACAGTGTCCAGTCTAGGAAGGAGCAGAACGAACGTGACACCAAAGTCTTTCCCAAATAGTCTTTTTTTCAGTGGATCATACCACCAAGTGGTGGTATGCAGTATATGACTATTTTTAGTAAAGGGTAAATAGGTAATTTTGTAAATTTTTAATAAATTTGACAACCTCGGGTCGAGAAAAAAATTCGTTTATTCTACCAAGAAAAATTTGAAAGAAAAAATTTGTTTTTGAAATTTGAAATGAAAATTTTTGTTTTTGAAATTTGAAAAATGACCATACCACCTGTTGATGGTCTAAAAACGCGTCAAGATTCACCGTCCCTTATGGATCATCGTAGCACTTTTTCCCTCGAGTATTACCTAAGGTTATCGAATCCGTGGATCAGAAGCAAACCACTAAAGTTCTACCTTATCTAGCCAAACTAACCTAATCATGAAGTATCGATTGCATAAAAGAGGTAAACCTAATAGATAAGAGTGATAGCATATAGGTTGATCACATCCACAAACATAGGCAAGGTAAAGCGCAACCATAGGGGTAACTAGGTCTATCGCGTTCTAGTTGTAGTTCCAGCTAAAGAGCAACGAATCATGCATCTCATCTAATAACATCCTTAAACTCATGCAAATCATAAAGTATGCTATACAGTCTAAGCATGCATAAGACTAGGGATCAAATCATATTCATGATAAGTAGAAAGCATAGACGGAGACATGGAATCGCTAATAGATCGGAAAACATGATGAACATTGCTCACATAATAATAAGTGTGTTTGGATCATCTCCACCGAGTACATACCATTAATGACCTCAACTAGCTCAGGAACTCCACCATGGCTCAACCATGCAGGGCGGCCATGGTGGCTAGGGTAGGCTTAGGCCATCTCCTAGACAACTTCGAGGACTCGCGGCGGCCGTCGTCTCCCTCCGGTGCTTGCTTCTAGGTTTCGCCAAGTTGTGATGGATGGATGTGACGGCCGTCGGAGGCAGGGGATATAAATGAGCCGAGAAGCATCTAGGTCAAAGGACGTAGCGAACCGGGCCGAAAACAGGCCACCGGTCGGCATGGGCCGGCCTAGGGCCTTTTTGGCCCGGTTCGGCCCTATCTTCCGCTACGACACTTCTCGCGCTTTCTTGAATATTTACCGAATTGCATGTGGGTCCTTGACGTCGTTTTCCCCGCGGTTTGGATAAAGGTACTTGGCGCACGAACTCCCGCATCTTCTGTTTAGGTCCTCGGAGTTTCACAGCTTCATGCTTCGGTCCTCGGGTCATTTGGAGTCATGTTCACTTCGTATCTTGACTTGTGCCGGGCTTCGTGATCTTCTCATAAAGTGCTCGATGAACTCTAACTGGAAGTCCTTATTTAGGCGCTTAAATCCTACGTAAACAACATACTCCAAAAATCACATGCAAGTGTAAACTTGTTACATCATTAGTATGCCTAGTGGCGGGTTAGTTATAATTCAAAACTCAAACTAAAGTGTAACAAGTGCTTTTGGTTGACGGAAATCGACCGTCAACACCACCATAGGGAAATGAAAAAAATTGGAAAAAAATCATTTTGAAATGAAAATTTTCATTTTTGAAATTTGAAAAAAAAATTGACCATACCGCAAGAGGGAAATAAAAAAATTAAAATATTATGTTTATGCTACCAAGAAAAATTTTAAAAATCATTTTTGAATTTTGAAATCAAATTTTCGTTTTTGAAATTTGAAAAAATTGTCCATACCACCAGAGGAAAATAACAAGATTTTGAAATAAATAAATCATATATTTTGTTTATGCCACTGAGAAAAAATTCTAATAATACACCTATACCACCTATGTATACCGCCTTATACCACAAGTATAAATTGTGGTGGTATACAATTAATTTCAACCGTCAAATCCTTTCATAGTAGTTCTTTTGAAATAATGGTATAGGCCTATAGAGTAGTATGGTCCATATAAAAGAGTCCTTCCCAAATTTGGATTCTAAGACTGACTCCAGCAGTCTCCCCATCGGCACCTCCATCTGCAAAATGAGGCAAAGAATGTAACTGTAGCGCCTCCAGCAAACGCTTCAACTGCATCTGCAAAATGAGCATTCCCCCGTCGGCACCCTCATTTCTGGGATTTCTCTCTCCTTTCCTCACTTCACTCTCTTCCAACCGCCGCTGTCTCTCTCTCCTCCTTCTCCCCCACCCCGACGACCTCCTCCTCCTCCACCCATCGCTGCTGCTGCTGCTGGCCCGCGCGCTGCCGTCGACTGGCCACCACATCTCGGACCTCGAGCTCCCACGCCGCTGCTCCGTGGTCGACCGTAGCTTCAGCATGGGCAGATCCACGCCGCAGCGAGGCGAATCGGAGCAGAGTTTCTCGAATCCTCACTTGTTTGCTCGAATCGGAGCAGAGCTGCTCGAATCAGGGTCGCATCCATGGCGCCCACGGCGGTGGCCCTCTGCGGCGCCTCGCTCGAGCTTGCCGTTGACCTTCGGCGGAGGAAGGGGAGAGGCCGTGGAGGAGGAGCGCCGCCACGGACCCCGCCTCCGCCTTGCTCCCGCCGCCGTCGGGAGCCTCCGCCTGCCCGCGCCGCTGGTGAGCACCCTCTCCCTCGTCGGTTTCCTTCCTTCACTCCCGTCGGCCTCCTTCCTTCACTCCCATCGGCCCTCCCTCCCAGCGTGAGGCGGAGCAGCGGCTCGGCGGCGACCGTCGCACGCCCGTACTCCCCCGCAAGCTGCGCCGGCGCCGGCGAACAAAGCGAGGAGCAGGGGCGGGGCCTGCCGGCGGAGGGAGGGAGGAGCAAGCGGGGTCGTCGAGGGAGACGGGAGGAGGCGGGAGGCAACTGTCTCGCGCGATGCGCGACGAGTGCAGATCCTCCGCTGGAAGGCTCCGTCGTTTGCGAGAGCATTTTCTTCTCTTCCCTTCGCTCATATAGGATGCAGATGGGGAACACTCCTGGAGACAAGGATGCATGTAAAAGTCTCCACAACTTTGATTGAGATGTCTAGTCCGGCAAAGCTACATCAGATTTCAGAAACCATCCATGTGCAGAGGCCGAGGAGAACTAGAGAACGTTACCGGCACGTGGGATAACTGAGTGGCACAAATTAACATGAAACATCACCCTCACAACAGTGGAAAACCTGATAATCTTGTCTTATCAGCCAGTGATTTCCATAAACAAAGTGTTTATTCGCACGCAACAGTAGAGATTTTAATCTCACGCAACACGGGACACTACTGCTCATGGTTTTCAGTGGGGTGGAAAGAAAAACTAGTGAACACTGAATCATTACTGATCCGACTATGTTCAGTCATTATTATTCAGTAACATTCATCAGAGACTTATTCGCACGACAACACTAGAGACGTTACTGCTCATGCTTTCTGCTGAATTGAAAAGGAAAGGCTCGTGAACACTGAATTCTTACTGTTTGTCTGGAACGAGAAAAGAAGACTGATCAACTGCGTGCAGGCTTATTGAGATTTATAAATACAAATACTACTAGTACTATTAGCAGGCTTATTCAAAAAAAAAGTACTATTAGCAGGTGATGAGCACATTATGAGTCAAAAAATGCATCTTCGGTTGTTGCTTGTTTCTTGACAAGACAAGTCAAACTTCACGATCAAAAGGAATCATATTTTCTGTTTTCAGGATTTACTTGACTATCAGCGGACACCAGACATCCTGCTCCTGGAGTCCTGGGTGCTCTGTTTCCATGGGTTTGTTTGAAGCACATAAATTGAGGTACGAAAATTTAGCACGCACGATCGACCTGTTTTTCGATTACATTACATCAGTTTCAAACACAAATTTTCAGGAGTTTATACAGTTCCAGCAATGCACTAATCTTCTGAGACGAGGAGGATAAAATGGTTGGATAACACAAGAAAGTTTAGAACACACATATAGTCAGAGTCAAAATACACAATGGAGTAACGATTGAAGGGTAATGCGTTAACGTTTCTTATTCAAGTATATAGCCTAATGGCGAAGTTCCAGTTTTGTACTATCAGCCCTTCTGCTGAGCGGGACAATCCTTGGGCGAATTCAGGAGGATTTCTTGTTGTTTTGCAGTCGCTCAAATAGGCTTCCATCGAAGGCGCCCCGGACAGTCTCTCTCTGCAACAGGCCATCCTTGTCCTTAGCCACGCTGTAGAGTAGCAGCCATTCACCAGCGGCGCCGGCCCTGTATGGATGAGATCATACATAAAACATTAAAAAGATTGAAAAATGGAATTGTTTGACGGGAACATTGCTCATTCAACGACGTCTTACCAGCCAACGAAATCATACATGTTGCGGTTTCCCTTAAGCATCGAGTTCAACTCGCCTTTTGTCAAAGCATTCGGATGAGTTCGACCATACTTGCTAAATATAGCATCGAACTTTGACGGATCAAACCTGTGCAAGATTGAGAAAATATATAAACTAGTTAGAAATTCTGTGGCTGGATTGGCACAGTATAAAATTTGTGGTCTCCCACTGGAAAGATCCTGAGTTCAAGACTTGGACAAATGGACAGAACTGAATGTGTTAGGCGTACATACCTCCCTTCAGTGTCATATGATTCAGAATCACTCCCATGCTTACCCTTGTGGATGTTCTTTATATGGATAGACAACAAAGGTGACGGTAACCATCCCTGCACTCAGAAACAGTATTTGATTAACATGAAAACATATACTAGTATACATGGAAAAACAAAACAGTGTCCAGTCTGGAAAGGAACAGAACAAACATGACACCAAAGCCTTTCCCAAATTTGGACTCTGAACGATGGGTCTCAACAACTTGATTGAGATGTATAGTCCAGCAAGGCTAAATCAGATTTCAGAAAGGGAGATCCATGTGCTGAGGGCAAGAGAAGTAGAGAACGTTACCGGCTGAGTGGGATAACTGAGGAGTAGGTTGATCAGTACAGAGCCCACGATTGATACAGGGAGTCCACAACCTATTGCACGCAGACCTGGAAATCAAGGAGGCACAAACATGAAACATCACCCTCACAAAACAGCGTGATCAACCTGATAAGTCTGTCTTATCAGCCAGTAATTTCAATAAACAAAGTGTTTATTCGCACGCAACAGTAGGGAGTTTATTCTCACGCAACACGGGACACTACTGCTCATGGTTTCAGTGGGATGGAAAAAAGCTTGTCAACACTGAATCCTTACTGATTGTCTGAAACAAGAAAGACTGATGGACTACGTTATTCAGCAGACTTATTCGCACGACAACACTAGAGACATTACTGCTGAGTCGAAAAGGAAAGGCTCGTGAACACTGAATTCTTAGGCCCCGTTTAGTTCCCAAAAAGTTCCCAAAATTTTCGCATCGCAGACCGTGTCACCTCTCACAGAACACGTGTCTCAATGCAAAAATTTCACCACTTTCAACAAAGTTTTCATCAACTAAACGGTGCCTTACTGCTTGTCTGAAAAAGAAGACTGATCAACTGCGTGCAGTCATATTATTCAGTTGGCCACCTACCTTGAAACGTCTCCCATGGGTAGATGATGCCGTCGCCATTGCGGTCGAAGAAGGCCGCGTGCTGCTGAAGCACGGTCAAGCCGCGGGGGTCGCGCCCCTTGGTCCCCTGCGGGTGGCTCGGGTCCACCGCCTCGAGAGCCCGCGCGAGATCTGCAAACCATTGGGGGGCAAAAACAGTAAGAATTGAAAGAGACCCAATGCTTCAGCTGGATTACGGAGAAGGGGAGGAAGCGGAGAGACTCGAGAGATCGAGTTGCATACATGGCTTGGGGAGCTGATGGTGCAGGTCGGGGTTGAGCCTCCGCTCCCAGGTGACGGGCGCGTGGGGCGCCTCCGTCTCCAGGGACTGGTCCTCCGGCGGCGACGAGAACGGCGACGACGACGACGACATGCTCACTCGCGGGCTCAACTTGCAGGACCTGCCGGATCGGACGAAATAAACAATCGGTTTGGGAAAGCGAGCCCGGAAGGATCGATCGATCGAGCAGTAGCGCAGAGGAGAAGGGATCGGATTCGAGACCGTTACGAGGCGCGGATGCGCTGCGCCGGGGGGCCAGGAATGGAGGATCCGGTACCTTCGGAGGTGGGGAACGGCGAGACGGGAGCACCGTGCGGGCAGGCTCGAGACGAGTTGCAGAGTCATGTGCAGTGTGTAACTGATGGTGCCTCGACGTCCGCCCGGCTCGGCTTCCTTTTAAAGCCCTGCGGGTGCGGGGGCGGCGGCAAATGGAAAACCACGGGCGACTCACTCTCTACAGGCAGCCTGGCAGGAGGTGCGCGAATTTTTTTTTATATATTTTTCCCTATTTTGCAAAAATAAATGGTACGTCAGAAATTTTGCAAAACTATACATCTGCCGCCGTGGCCCACGGCGGCGGCAGGGGCCGTGGCCCACTGGCAAGAGCACATACCGCCGTGGGCCACGACGTTAGGGGCCTACCGCCGTGCGGCACGGCGGTAGGAGCCTACCGCCAGGCGGCAGCGTGGCCTCCAGGTAGCGCCGTAGGCCAGGCGGTATGTATGGACCTACCGCCGTGCCTTACAGCGGTAGGATTTTTTTTAAATTTCAATTTTTTGAAGCATTGATACTTAACGACGAACCATTGATACTTAACGACGATTTACAGAAACAAGCAATGGCACGTACGACACAAGTACCCTAACTTTGTGCCGCTGCTAGTCCTAACGTGCCTTAGGGAATTTAGATAAACGATTACAATATTTGTAGTCTAGTTGTACGAATAGTACCCGGAGAACCCGGACATCATAGACCCGCCGGAGTGCTGGGAGGGCATGTAGTACCCGTACCCTGACGGGGGTGGAGTTGGATCAGACGGTGGCGGGGGTGGAGTTGCTGGTGGAGTGTTGTCCTTCTTCTCGTGGCACGGACAGCAGCAGAACTCGTCCTCACACCCGGTGTTCGTCTTCACCACCATTGGTCCGGTCACCGGTCCGTCGTCATCGTTGGTAGATGTCGGATCTGGAGAAGCCAATGCCGACGCGAGTTCTTGCCTCAGGTTGAAGATGACAACATCCTCGAGGTAGTTGATGTACTGTTGATACGGGTCAATAGCTGGGGGATCCACCCATTGCACGAAACCGTAGTTATCTGGTTGGTCGGAGTACTGCAGAAACCGTGATTACATTAGTAAATCATAAAATGATGAAGGACAGAGGTCAAGGAGTTTTGCTTACCCATGCTCGTGAGCAATGCCAGAAGCGTCGACCAGAGTTGTTCCATCCCTGGTAAACCTGCATCACACAGAACTCACCGTGTGCACACCTTGGCCAGTTCACCGTTTGATTTGGAGCGTACTTTCTAACATCACGCATGGATTTGAAATCTCTCTTATCTAAGACTGAAAAATTGCTGTTGAACTCTGGATCTTGCTGGCTCCACAGTGCTGGACCGAGGGAGCCATCATCATCCCCAGTCCAGGAACTCATTGGTGCTTGTTGTGTTGTGAAGTGACACTGGAGAAGAGTGCTCACATATATGTAGGCAATAAAGCAGACTGGACGGTGAGCCATTCGATCCGGGGCAAGAAAAACGGGCAGTGACTCGGAGGAAACACACCCTAGTACTAGGTACACTGTTTGGTGCAGTGACTCACAGAAAACACACCCTATGTGTTCACTGTTTGGTGCAGTGACTCACAGAAAACACACCATAGTACGAGTTTTACTGTTTGCATCTGAAATGCATCTGAAATCAAGTTCTTAAAGATACAACCCGACTCTAGAGAATGATGAAATGAAATCATAATTTTTTATGGATACAGTAGCACTCGGCGTCTAGTACTCTATGTCTACTGGGTACAACGGGGGTATTTCCCCTTCCTCATAGCATCCGGCCCAGCTTCCTTAGCCCGGCGAGCTCTCTCCCTCTTCCTCTCTCTATCTGCTTCACGGGCCGCGGCCGCTTCATGTTCTTTGATCTCCCGGCGAATGCGAATTTCCTCCTGCTGCTCCTTACGTTTTTCTTCTTGTTTTTCTGCCTCAACCATCCTTTGCCACCTCTCACGTGCTGAACGACCCATCGCCTCGACGTAACGCTTGTCTTGTTCGGACTGCTCACAATCTAGCCACTGCATAAAATCACAGAGAGGAGGTGGAGTCTTTTTTCAAAGACAAGTTAGCACATAATAAAATAGCAATGACATATTATTTATTTAGTAATGCAGTTTGTTCTTACTTTTGGTCTAACATTGCGACATGGTAGGAGGGGGTCATGCTCGTAGTTCACGCACATGAAGAACCTCATCCCGTAGCAGTACCCGAGAACGTTGCACTTGACAAGCTTACAGTTGTCACCGCAGTAGCACATAGGAGTGTGGATCCTCTTTGGCACCGCAACCTTGTCCTTCCTACTGGTGAGCAACTCCAAGTCCAACTTAGGACCCGAAGAAGCCATTGAAAGCCTACAAAAAAGATGAGAAATATGATAATTCATTACATGTTTCATTTGAAATTAGAGAACAATACATAACAGGATATGATAATAAATTTGACGGCAAGAAGAAAACAACAAGCAAATGAAAAGGTAGTACAATTATTACAACACGATAACATGCATAAGTTCAAATATTACAAGACCTTGCCAAATGAAATGGTTCAAATATTACAAAACGATAACATGCATAAGTATTTCAAATATTACAACACGGTAGCACAAACAAGTACGATCACTGCATTCCTTCGTTGTAGCGACGGGAACGACGTCCAGGTACACTAGCTGAAGGTGCTGGAGAAGTGGCAGTGGAAAAGTAAGATGCTTCGGTGCATTTCTTGTAGGAGTGTCCTAGATTGTTGCACTTAGAGCATATCTACACCAGAGGTCCAGCTTCAGCCTCATCCATGTTGTTCCTAATCCTCTTCTTCTTGCGTCGACCGACACCTTGGCACATGGTTGGATCTGGATTTGGTATGTACAACGCACTGTCTTTGGGGTCTTGAGTGAAAGTTCCAAGATGCAGGTAACCCTCAATAGTGTGGTTCTAAGTGTCTAGAATGGTTCACATGCTGTTTTTATATAACTCCTCCAATGTTCAGTGCCTTGAAGTGGCATAAGCTCCCAATATACTGACTCACTCCTGTTGATTAGAGCCATAATGGACAAGTCATGTTGCTCTGCATCTACATGGAATGCCCTATAAAAAAATTGGTAATGGACCCCTAAGTTCTTTCGGCTGCTCTTCTAATCACATGGTCAACCGAATTAAATTCTGACAAGTCAACTCCATGTTCACCATATCTAATCTGCCCATTACCGAAATACAACTTGACACTGACTGCATCCGACATGTCTGACAGCATGAAAAAAAAACGCTATTAACAAGTGGATCTGCAACTACAAAATATATCTACTCAGAGCTACACTAAAACTATAATTTTACTAATCCATCTACACTAAAACTATAATTTTACTATGCAGGTCTACACTAAAATTATATTTTTACTAAGCAGATCTACACTAAAACTATATTTTTACTAAACAGATCTACACTAAAACTATATTTTTACTATTGTCACAGTTCAAACTATTAAGTACCAGAGTATTACCTCTAACGAGACGAAAAACCGGCAGAGCTTCGCACCTTCACCACCTCCTCCTCACTCCCTTCTCCTCTTCCCCCTCTCTTTCTTTTTTTTCGAATTATTATGACATTTTCTGTGACAACCCCATCCGAGATAATTCCGTACTATCGCTTAAACCACTCCATTTGGTCATTAAGCGATAATAAAGAATCATCCCGTTGAGTGTTGCCGGGTCATAGCTCGGTAAATCACTTGAAACACACACAGAGGATCGAAACGTACACATTAAAACTCCCACGAAGGAGAGTCCAGAGTGCCTTACAAATTAAAACAATTCTTCCTCGTAGGGTCCATTATTACAAACCATGGTTCTTGACAGGAAAGTAAATGGTTCAGAGTTTATTAAAATAGCGGAAATAACTAAGCGGTACGACAAGTATCATAGGAGACCGTCCATGATACAATCACTCGTCATCATCCACCCATTCCAGCTCCCAGCCGGGTGGAATCTCTCCAGGCCACACATCACATGCATTACCTGGAAACAACATTTAAAAAGCAAGGCTGAGTATACTAATACTCAGCAAGGTTTACCCGTCTAAAATAAAAGACTTTACCTCTAATCATGTAAGGCTTTTGGCTAGTGGGTTTGTTTTGCCAAAAAGCTACTAAGTAGTGAATCCTTACTTTCACATTTTAGCTCAAGTTCTAGTAGAAGTAATCATTACTAGATAAGCAACTATTGCAATCATAAGTTGTACAATACAATTAATCAAATAACAATATTCACAAAGTTCCATCATAAAGGGATATCATGGCCAGTAGATTAAGTAGTCTCAGATAACGGTGAGAGGCCGACAATCGATTGATTTAAACCTTGCAAGGTAGACCTAAACACATGGGAGGTATCCTCACTAAGAGTTCACCAACCAGGCGGTTCCCGTCATTCTTCGGTTTGGGAATAATAGCTCACAGTCTTAAGTACAAGGTTTATCTGGGCTACGCCACCAAGGTCACCCAGCCTCACGCATGTACTCAGGTGGCGAGCCCGGGGCCGCAACGCTAAGATTAGTGATAATAAAATCCCGTACCGCCTTATTTAGGTACTAGGCTTACCGTGCCCATTTCCGACAAGTGCTTAGTACGTTCAAACACTTAGCCCACGAAGCCACTGGACCGGAGCCCAATCCCATGCTCTTACCACATGAGCAATCCATTAATCAATATGGTGATTCCATAAAGGAGATCCTATTCTCGCGAGTGACGAACATCACTCGACTTGTACCGGATCCTTAGAGCATAGCAACTAGCGACCTAACATGCTAGTAAAAGATCATAGGTACTTAAGGATCATGCAACTAGGGTTTCAATTCAACTCCTGAACGTAAATGCACATAGATAATCAAAGATAAATTCAGAAGCTTAAAATAAACACATAGGTTAATGTTTAAACCGGGGCTTGCCTTCGTCAGCACAAGCAGTCAAACAAACTTCCGGACTTTGGTCCGGGTCTTGATCTACGGACACGTAGTGCACGTCTCCTCCTGCTCCCTCGTTCTCGTCAGCCGGTACGAGCGTGTAGCTACCGTCGGGAACTTCTACACGGAGGATGCATATGCAATAATTAGTGGTGAAATTAATTTAATTTAATTAAAAACAGCAACAAAAGACAACAAGAAGCACATGGTTGACCATATTCACCTTGACAAAAACATATTCATCACTTTTCCTTTTAAAAAATATTATGAAGGGCTTTATTTATTCTTCTCTTTATAGTGATTATGTACATATTTAAATAAATAATTTATTTATTTGCACAAACAGCAAGAAGGTGGTTTTCAACTCTTAATTCATTTTCACAACACATCCATAGGGTTCAAAAAGATAAAGCTTATAATGGCTTCTCCACTTTTATTCATCAAAATAATTTATAAAGAGCCATGGATGGTGCTCACTGAGCCCACAACTCTACATTAAGCCACTGAACCAGCAAGCACAAATATTTGAGCTATGAAAATAAACATACCACAAATAACATTTCTAGCTACCACAATTGAGATAAATGCATACAAAAATAAATACATCACTTCTAGATCCAAATTTTCTCCTACACCATCTCTGATCTAAAACAAGGCTAGGAAACCAACAAACACATCAAGAACTATTTTAGATCTTGAACTAAGCATTTATGATTAAAAACAAGCATAAATCAAGAACAAATATTTGTAATAGTCCAAAAATCATGATTAAGTCAGTAAAGGTGCATCTAGGCATTATAAGACTTTACTCAGAAGTTGAGCTCGAAAATCTATTTAATTTTCGCTACAAAAATCATTAAGGCAGAAATAACATAAATACAAGATAAATCATAATAAAAGATTTACTCTATAACTTTGTGCAAATTTTTGTGCAGAGCCTACACAGGCCATCTACAATAACATATCCAAAGCTCAGCTTGAGATCACACATAGATTTTTAACTACAACACAAGTAGCTTAAACTGATTCCAATTTTTCCTGCAAAAAAATATCACTCAAAAGCATGGTCATGCTTTGCAAAAGGTGTAGTTCTACTCATGAGGAAGACAACAAATTTAGTTTTGCATTTTTACAATTTTTCTACGATTTTATATGAATTTTCCAAGATTCAGCACCTTCTACCTAGATCTAGAAGAAGCAGTTTACGAAAAGGTCCTCGGATTTCGCAGATAGGCCCCCAGGACGAAAACTCAGATTGCAATTGGGTCCCTGGCGCCATGGATGCCGAAGGGAGCTCGATTTCCAGCGAGGGGAAAGCCGGGATGGGTCGGGAAAGGGCGGGAGAGTGGTGTAGGATCACCTAGCGTTCCATTCCGGGGCTTGGGAGGGTCGGAGAAGGTGCCGGAGGCGGTCCATGGCGGCGTCGTGGTTCTGCGGCCGCAGGAACTCCGTCTCCGGCGAACAGGACGTCGTGAAAGACAGGCTGAAGGGCCGGGAAGGTACGGTGGAGTCTTGGCACAGCTATGGTTCCCTTCTACGTGCAGGAGGTGGTTCGGGAGGGGGAGCTCGCCGTGGAGCTTGGACGGACGGCAATGGCGGACAAGAGAGGAAGCTCGGTGCTATGGAGCTTTGGGAGCTCGCCTTTTATAGGCTGCTGGGCAGAGAGGAGGGCGGTGTGGTGCGAGTCAAGTCGACAGGCACGCGCGGCATGGGCAGCAAGGCGGTGGCGACGTGCAGCGGACGGGGGCCAATGGCGTGCGGCGGTGCGGCCGGCCGGTGCGTGCGGGCACGCCACGTGGCACCGACCCGGGGGTCCACTCGTGTCATGCACAGGAGCACTTCGGCGCAGCGCACGGACCGGTGGTCGCCGGCCTGTCTCGGCGTGCGGTACGGCGGCGTACGGCGGTGGCAACGTGGTGTGCAGGAGCGACGTCGCGCGCGGGCGCGTTCCGGCGCAGAAACAAATCCGTTTAGCCTAGTTTGACCAAAGTTTTCTCCAAAAAGTTGAACTGAAGTGCCCCAAGGTTTGAATACCAAACTTGCTCATCTCACTACCCTCTAAAACTTCTACAAAGGCTCATAGGGGTTTTGAGCAACAGATTCTGCATAAAAGGCTTGCCAACTTGGCACTTTTCATGGCGTTGATGAATAGTAACTAAGGGTGTTGACCAACGTTTTACACCATTTTCCACTTCAAATTTCAAATGCCGCTCAACATGAAAGTTGTGTCTCATGAAAAATTGCACAACTTTTGTATTGGGAGAATTTGAAGTGTTTAGGTGAAATTTGGAGAACACGGCAAAAGTTCTAGGGAGGTTCAAAGGCATTAGGGATTTTGACCAAGATTTGACTAGGGTTTGACAACTAATGCGTGTTGACTTGCTTAAGATGATCATTAGTGATTGTTGGTTAGGTTTTCGAGGTGATGACCCTGATTGACCAAGGTTTGACCAAAGTCAACATGTTTGACTGGATTGGCTAGGTCATTAGCGTCAATTAACCTTAAATGAAAACCTGAGGCGTCACATTTTGGGCTGAATTTCGGCCTTATATAGGCAGCAGTTCCTAGCGCCGTGGGGCACGGCGGCACCAGGCCTGCTGCCGCCGTGGCCCACGGCGCTAGGACCTGCCGCCGTAGCCCACGGCGGTATGTCCCTACCGCCGTGGGCTACGGCGGTATGTCCGTCGCACGCTACGGGCCCACGTCTGGCCGTGGGCCACGGCCCCTGCCGCCGTGCCGCACGGCGGTAGGACCCCTACCGCCGTGGGCCACGGCGGCAGATGTATAGTTTTGCAAAATTTCTGGCGGACCATTTATTTTTGCAAAATAGAGAAAAAAATAATATAAAAAAATTCGAGGTGCGCGTGGTGCGCCGTCCGCGTCGTCGCCCACTTGTCCGGACTCCGGAGCACCGCGCACCGCGCCAAAGCACACGCAGGCGGCCGCGGAAAGCACCGAACGCTGCCACGGGAACCGGCGGAAAGTGGCGACGTGGCAGCGTGGCGACCCGCGCCGAAAGGGAGAATGCCTCGCCCGGAAACAAAGGTGACGTGCATACTACTCCCTCCGTTCTTAAATACATGACACCGTTGAGTTTTTACTCCAACTTTGACCACTAATATATATTGAACAAATTAGTTAACTAAAACAAAATGTATATCATTACATCTATTATCCAATGTACTTTAGATTTAACTTGTTGGTTGATCAATTTGCTAAAATATTTGTAGAAAAGACGAATAGTCAAACAAACGAAAAATGTCAATGGTGTCGTATATTTAAGAACGGAGGTAGTACCAGGCTTCTCGATCGGCGTGGGCTGCGAGCACATAGAACTTGTAGTCCCGAACACGAGTGTGCACGATAGTCTGGGCTACAAGTAGAACTCGATAAAAAAGCGGCCACGTGGCCTGCGCGGGGGACGCGATCGACCTCCTTGCTTGCACGATTTTGCTTGCATGGAGGAGCAATGGAGGTGCCATGCCTCCGTTCCCAGCCCGCAGCAACCACTTTGAGCCTCTCTCTCGGGTTCTCGGCAGGTCGTCCCTCGCATACCGTAGCAAAGAGGATGAGTACTCCACGTCCTTTGGATAAAATATCCAATGTAAATAAAGAGGATCAACGAACTGATGGCTCTTTTTTTAAGGAAAAAAGACCATTTTTATCATTCATTTTTTGCCAAAATTTAGTTTTGGTCATCGAAATCCAAAATTAGATAAATTGTTCAAATTTGACATCGGACTGTTTTGATGAGTGGTTTTAAATTTTTTTTACAAATTAGTCCTTATATCTTAAAATAATTATAATTTTTACTCGTACCTCCGATTTAGGTGGATCTTGCGGTCACACGTTCATAACAGTGAGCTTTATCTTTAAAATGTTCGTTATACTATTTTATCTCTATTTGTTATATGATTCTTATGTTGTTGTGTAGAAATAACAATATAAGAAAAATAAAATAAACATTTACAAAATAATATGAATTAATATTTTAAAAGATAAAACACATCGTTACAAACGCATGACCACAAGAATCACTTAAATCGGTGTCAGGAGGTGAGACCTGTACAGATCCGCTAGGGGGTTACCCTAGAGGTTTGCAGGTTAATGGAGGATCGGGACCTAAGAGCGTAGGTGGTAGTCCACGTGGTGAACTCGGAACTAGGCGAGTATGGCGATGAATACGGAGAGACAAGGGGGTTTAGACTGGTTCAGGCATCCGGAGAGTAAAACCCTACGTTCAGTTGTGGTGGTGGATTATGCGAGGATGAGTTGAGTTCCCTTTGCATGGAGCCCTAGGCCGCCTTATATGGGGAGGACGGGCTAGGGTTTCCATGCAAGGTCGGTTGACCTGTGTCGGGTCGGTTACAACTGTGGAAAGCTTATCTCCCAGATTACAAGGAGTATCCCGTGATATTCGGAGCTACAGGCGGCGACGCGCTAGGTCTTAGTGTCTTGGCTTGCACTCCAAGCATCGCGGGTCTTCCGGGATCTTGATCAGGTCACCCAGGGTCGTCGGCGCTGTGGATAAGGTCGCTGGGCCCACTCAGCAGGTTGGCGGGTCTTCTGGAAGGTCGGGTCCACTTGTCAGGGCCCCTAGGACCCCGGCCGGTGGTGACCCATGGTGTCGGGAACGGTCATTAGGGGTCCCCTAACTAAGGGGGTAACCCCCTCGTTAAACGCAATCCGCCCAAGGACCGTTCCTCGAGCCCCGGTCACAGGACATCACGGGCCCACGGCCTGCTTCGGCCCGGCAGCAGCCGCGCCGAGAAGGCCCGCTCGACCGCCTCGCTCGAGGGCTCCGGCTCCTCAAGCGAATTTCCGTCTCGCTCGAGGGCTCCGGTCCCTCGAGCGAACTCCCGTCTCGCTCGAGGGCTCCAGTCCCTCGAGCGAACTTCCGCCTCGCTCGAGGGCTTCGGTCCCTCGAGCAGGTTCCGGCCTCGCTCTGGGGCTTCGGTCCCTTGAGCTGGTTTCCGCTTCGCTCGAGGGGTTCGGCCCCCCTCGAGCGGGCAGCCGTCCCCATTCCGCCCGGCAGCGGTATTTAATGCCCAGCCCCACACCGCGCGACTGACACAGCCAGGGCGCCTGACACCGCCACAGTACGGCCTAACCCGCCACTGTGCAGCCATGCCTGGCCCTGTGCGGACAGGCCGGCGTCACTCCGCGGCGCTGTGCTACCTGCTCCCGTCCTCCCCCTACGGCGAGACTCTCGAAAGGGTATGGGGGCACCCTCGAAAGGTGTACGGGCGACGTGCAGGCGCACGCCTCGACCGGCGCCGCCGAACGGGTGGCGTGCACCGCGTCCCTTCCGCCAACTCTGGCGCAGCGCGGCCATCCCGGGCGCTGCACCGCCATCCCGGGTGCTGTACCGCCATCCCCGACGCTGTGCGGCCATCCCGGGCGCTGCACCGCCATCCCGGGCGCTGTACCGCCATCCCCGGCGCTGTGCAATGAGCTGAGCAGCTCTGTGCAGACAGGCCGGTGACGCGCCACAGTCCCGCACCACCAACTCCGGTCCTTCCCCGGGCGGTCAGGCCCTCGATTCATCAGGGGCAGCCCCTCGAAGTCAAAGCAGGACAGGTCACAGTGACCGCCGCGCCGCCCGCGAAAGCCGGAGGGCGCCAACTCGCGCCAGGAACCATGACGTGCAGGACAAGACCGCCGGCGCCATACCTGCTAGTACGCAGCCACTGTGCCGACTGCCATCATTGTAACTGCCCTCCCTTGGCCTATAAAAGGGAGAGGCAGAGCCCCCTGCGCGGGGACGAAGACGCAACACGCTCACCGCGCACAACTCGCCATCTTGTTCTAGATATTGCCACTTGCCTCAATCACTTAGTCGGGACTAGGGGGAATTTCCTCCTCTCCCACCGTGCTTGTAGCCCCCCTCTACAGGCACCACCGGTGCAAGCTAATACAAGTGCGAAAGCACATCTGCTGGACGTACGGCCGCGTGGTCAGAACCAGGATAAATCCCCGTGTCATCTTAGCTAGCACCGACCATCGAGGAGCTGATCTCAGCGCAAATCACTAGTTGGTGCCGGTGCTAATCCGGACACCGACAGTTGGCGCGTCAGGTAGGGGGCTACGAGGTGATCATCCAACCCGCTCTCTCGATGGTGACCGTCACCGAGCAGACGTCGGAGAGGCCCGCCTGGGGCGAATCCGACTCGTTCTCGGCCGGATTCGAGATCTGGTTCGGGAGCATCCACTACTAGGCGACGGGCAACGGGTACCACATGCGTATCCTCAACAGGGACGCGCTCAGGGTGGCGCCGCCCGGGACGTCGGCAGCCCCAATGGCAGGAGTGTTCCCACCGCCACCTCGATGCCGCAAGCATTCGGGGAAGCGCTCACGGCGCGACGCCAAGCGGCGAACGCCGGCTCCCCCTAGGGGGTCGAAGCCGGCGAGCTCCCACCTGTCGGGGCAAACCAAGGTGGCGCACTTCCACCAGCGAACTCCACGACGCGCCCTGCGGAAAGGGCCGTGGCTGCGCAGCCGCGATACCCCCACGGGATGCGCAGCGCCGCCTTGGCGTATTCTTCATCGGCCGGCACTGACCTGGCTGCATACGAGGACCTTCCGGACCACCACTACATGTCCATCCGGAACCTTGTTATCACCTCGCCCGACGAGTCCTAACGCGACACCGACGGCGAAGAGTACGGGTACGGGCGTAGGGCGCCGGAGTGGGACTACTCCTCCGGGTTACGGGACCCCGACGCTTTCAGGCGGTTCCAGTCTGCAGCAACTTACTGCCTCACCTGCTCCGACGATTCCAGTGAGGGGGATTACGATCCCACTCGTGAATGCTTTGTCGTCGTCCTCGGCGAGGGCGAAGGCGAGGGAGGCGGAGCAGGCGACACCGCGGTCCGCGATAATGTGGCAGTCACCCCGCCGGTGGGGGCGACGCCACCGCCGTCTGACGCTGCGCGTGCCGCGCAGATGGCCCTGCTCCGCGAGCTGGAGGCGAAGCTGAACGCGGAGCGCGAGCAACTGCGGCAGCTGAAGGCCACGCTCGAGAGGGACAGAGCCGGCCCCTCGACCTAGGGAGCGAACGCTACGGGTCGCGTGGCCCGCGAGCGCATCAACGCCGATGCCGACGTGGACGAGATGCCAAATCTGGCAAGGGCCAGCCAGAAGCTCGTGGCCACGGCAACTTTGATTCGGGCCATGCCCGAGCCATCGACGCCCGAGGGACGTAACCTGCGCCGCGAGGCGCAGGCCCTCATCGAGCAGGCAGCGGTGCAGCAAGCCGAAAGCTCCGCATCCCGCATGCGCCATCAGTCTGCCACGAAGGCTGGTGGGGGCGGACGGGACCAGGAGGCATCGGTCCACACTCCGCACCGGGCACCTACCGTCCACGAAGGCAACCAGAGGACCCCTGCCAAAGAGCGGATTCGGGATACGCGCGGTGCGCTCAACGACGGTGACGCCCGCAACATCCTGAACAAGAAGAGGCAGGACGCCACTCCGCGCACGGCTACAACTCACGGCGCGGCGGGCGATACGACAGCCGGGAGGACAAGAGCCCGTCGCCGGAGCCGCCGGGCACGCGTGTGTTCGGCCGAGCGATCCGCACGGCCTCGATCCCCCGGCGCTTTCGCCAGCCGACGACCGTGAACAAGTACTCGGGGGAGACGGACCCCCGGGTGTGGCTCAACGACTACCGCCTGGCATGTCAGCTGGGCGGCGCCACCGACGACGCCATGATCATCCGCAACTTGCCGCTGCACCTGGCAGACTCCGCGCGGACGTGGCTCGAGCACCTGCCTGCGAACAAGATCCACGACTGGGATGACCTGGTCAGGATGTTCGTGGGCAACTTCCAGGGCACGTATGTGCGCCTCGGGAACTCCTGGGACCTCCGAGGTTGCTCCCAGAAGGCTGGCGAGTCCTTGAGGGACTTCATCCGCCGCTTCTCCAAGCGCTGCACCGAGCTTCCGAGCGTCGGCGAGTCCGAGGTCGTGCATGCCTTCTTGGAGGGCACGACTTGCCGGGACCTCGTGCGCGAGTTGGGGCGGAACCCTCCCACTAGCGTCAACGAGTTGTTCGATATCGCCACCAGCTACGCTTCCGGCGAGGAGGCGGTGGGGGCGATCTTCGACGGCAAGAAAGGCAAGCGAGCCGAAGATGCGCCCGCAGAGGGCAGCAAGCCCAAGGAGCCCTCGAAGAAGTAGAAACATGGCAAGAAGGGCAAGAAGAACCAGGGCAAGAAGCCCATGGAACAAGATGAGGGCCCCGAGGAGGTCAACGCGATCGACGCCGCCAACAAGGGGGCTCGAGGTCCCCCTTGAGGGGGGTCTTCGACGACATTCTGAAGAAGCCCTGCCCGTACCACAAGACCCCCGTCGCTCATACCCTCGAGCAGTGCGACATGCTCAAGAAATACTACAGCCGCGTCACCGCGAAGGAGGACAACGCCAAGAAGGATGCGAGTGACGGGGGCAAGGATGGTTTCCCGGAGGTGGAGAACGTGTCCTTCATCTTCGGGGGGCCCACCATCGATATGACATCGCGGCAGCGCAGGCGTGAACGTCGAGAGGTCTACTCCGTTCACCCGGCCGTGCCGTCATACCTCGACTGGTCGGAGGAGACGATCTCCTTCGGCCGAGAAGACCACCCGGATCACATCCCCAATCCGGGGCAGTACCCGCTTGTTGTCGACCCCATCATCGGCAACACGCGGTTTTCCAAGGTGTTGATGGATGGAGGCAGCAGCCTCAACATCATGTACTCCTCCACCTTGGAGCTAATGGGGATCAGCTTGGACAAGTTGCGGCCCAGCAAGTCGCCGTTTCACGGCGCTGCGCCGGGTAAGCGAGTCCAGCCTCTCGGACAGATCGACCTGCCCGTCTGCTTCGGCACACCGAGCAACTTCCGCAAGGAAGTCCTCACCTTCGAGGTGGTGGGGTTTCGGGGAGCGTACCACGTCATCCTTGGCCGGCCCTGCTACGCCAAGTTCATGGCGATCCCGAACTACACTTACCTGAAGCTCAAGATGCCGGGGCCCAAAGGCATCATCATGGTGGGCCCTTCATTCGAACACGCGTTCGAGTGTGACGTCGAGTGCGTTAAGCACGCTGAGGCGCTCGCGCATGACGAGGCCCTCATGGCGGACCTGGAGAAGCTGGCCAACGAGGCCCTCGACTCTACCAACAAGCACGCCGGCAGCTTCGAGGCCACGGAGCACACCAAGGCCGTGCCCCTCGACCCTAGCGCCCCCGAAGGCAAGACGTTGAGGGTCAGCTCCACACTCGACCCGAAATAGGAAGTGGTGCTCGTCAACTTTCTTCGCGCCAACGCTGACATCTTTGCGTGGAGTCCCGCGGACATGCCGGGCATTCCGAGGGAAGTCGCCGAGCACTCACTTGATATCCTGCCCAACTCCAAGCCGGTCTCTCAGCGTCTGCGACGATTTGACGAGGAGAAACACCGGGCGATTGGAGAAGAGCTGTGAAAGCTCTTAGAGGCCGGGTTCATCAAGGAAGTGTTTCATCCAGTGTGGCTCGCTAATCCTGTACTAGTTAAGAAAAAGAATGGGAAGTGGCGGATGTGCATTGACTATACCGGTTTGAATAAAGCATGTCCTAAAGTTCCTTTTCCTTTGCCACGGATTCACCAAATAGTTGATTCCACCGCGGGGTGCGAGTTGCTATGTTTCCTTGATGCGTACTCCGGTTATCACCAGATCAGGATGAAGGAGTCCGACTAGCTCGCGACCTCCTTTATCACACCGTTTGGGATGTTTTGCTACGTGATGATGTCGTTCGGTCTCCGAAACGCCGGGGCGACATACCGGCGATGTATGCTCCACGTCTTCGGGGATCACATCGGGCGGACCGTTGAGGCATACGTCGACACATCGTAGTTAAATCCAGGAAGGCGGGCGACCTGGTGAACGATTTGCGCATTGCGTTCGAGTGCCTTCGGGCAAACGGGGTTAAGTTAAATCCCAAAAAATGCGTCTTCGGGGTGCCGCGCGGCATGCTTTTAGGCTACATTGTCTCCCAGCGAGGCATAGAGCCCAACCCGGAGAAGGTGTCGGCCCTCAAACGGATGGGGCCGATACGCGACCTGAAAGGGGTACAATGGGTTCTGGGCTGCCTTGCAGCTCTGAGCCGATTCATCTCGTGCCTCGGCAAAAAGGGGTTGCCCCTGTACCGACTGCTGCGGAAAAGTGAGCGCTTTTCATGGACCACCGAGGCCCAAGAGGCCCTCGACAAGCTAAAGGCGACACTCGCCCATGCTCCGATTCTGACCCCGCCCCAGGAAGGCGAGCCGTTGTATCTCTACGTTGCCGCCACAACCCAAGTGGTCAGCGCGGTCATCGTGGTAGAAAGGACGGAAGAAGGCCACGCCCTGCCAGTCCAGAGGCCGGTCTACTACATCAGCGAGGTGTTGTCGGATACCAAGACACGATACCCCCAGATCCAGAAGCTGCTCTACGCGGTGGTGCTCGCGCGACGCAAACTGCAGCACTACTTCGAGACCCATCCTGTCACCGTGGTGTCCTCTTTCCCTTTGGGGGAGATTGTCCACAACCAGGACGTCTCGGGTAGGATAGCAAAGTGGTTCATGGAGCTCATGGGTGAGGCACTCTCCTACGCACCACGAAAGGCGATCAAATCGCAGGTTTTGGCGGACTTCGTGGCTGAGTGGACCGACGTTCAGCTGCCCACCCCTCAGATTCAAGCCGAGTGCTGGACCATGTACTTCGATGGTTCAGTAATGAAAACGGGCGCAGGCGCGGGCCTGCTCTTTGTTTCACCCCTCGGGGAGCACATGCGGTACTTGGTGCGCTTGCATTTCCCTGCGTCAAACAACATGGCGGAGTACGAGGCCCTCCTCGGCAGCCTCCGCATTGCCGTCGAGCTCGGCATCAAGCGCCTTGATATCCGGGGAGATTCCCAGCTGGTCATTGACCAGGTAATGAAGAACGCAAGCTGCCACGACAAGAAGATAGAGGCGTACTGCACCGAGGTGCGCAAGCTCGAGGACAAGGTCTTTGGATTCGAGCTCAACCACATCGCGCGCAAGTACAACGAGGAGGCGAACGAGCTGGCCAAGATCGCTTCGGGGCGAATCACCGTTCCTCCGAACATCTTTGCCCGCGACCTCGCCAAACCCTCCGTCAACCTCGACAAACCCGCCGACGCTTCCGAAAAAACCTCAGGGCTGACCCCTCGAGACACACGGGCACCGAGCCCATGGATGAGGACCCCTCGAACGGGGAACTCGAGGCCTCGGACCTCGAAGAGTCCCAGGCGGACGAGGCCGAGGCGATGGATATTGACAACCTCCCGCCCCCTCCGCAGGACTGGCGCGACGAGTACCTTGCATGGTTAGAACGGGGGGAGCTCCCTCTGGGCCGAACCGAGGCAAGGCGTATCGCCAGGAAGGCCAAGTCCTTCGTCATCATCGACGACGAGCTGTACAAGCGCAGAGCTTCGGGGATCATGCAGCGTTGCATTTCCATTCCCGAAGGTCGGGAGTTGATCCAGGACGTTCACACGGGCGAATGCGGTCACCACGCCGCTCCGCGCACCCTCGTGGGCAAAGCGTGCCGCCGGCGCTTCTATTGGCCGACGGCGGTCGCCGACGCCAACGAGGCGGTACGCACCTGCGGAGGGTGCCAGTACTACGCACGGAAGACCCACCTCCCGGCTCACGCATTGCAAACCATCCCCATCACGTGGCCTTTCACCTTGTGGGGACTGGACGTGGTCGGGCCCTTGTGAAAGGCACCCAGGGGCTTCACCCACATATTGGTGGCCATCGACAAGTTCTCAAAGTGGATCGAGGTCCGCCCCATCAGCAGCCTCAGGTCCGAGCAGGTAGTGTTGTTCTTCACGGACATCGTGCACCGCTTCGGGGTACCCAACTCCATCATAACGGACAACGGCACCCAATTCACCGGCAAGAAGTTCTTAGAGTTCCGCGACAGCTACCACATCTGTGTGGATTGGTCTGTCGTGGCACACCCACAGACTAATGGCCAAGTAGAGCGTGCCAACAACATGATTTTACAAGGCTTAAAACCAAGGATCTTCAACAAGCTCAACCAGTTTGGCTGGAAGTGGATTCAGGAGTTGCCGTCAGTCGTTTGGAGCCTCAGGAACACCCCAAGCAGGGCCACGGGTCTCACCCCGTTCTTCCTGGTCTACGGCGCGGAAGCTGTGCTCCCCATGGACTTGGACTACGGGTCCCCGAGGGTCAGAGCATACCAGGAGGGGCAGAACCAACAAGATCGCGAAGACGCGTTGGACTGCATCGACGAGGCCCGAGACGTGGCAGTCCTACACTCCGAGAAGTACCAACAATCCCTGCGACGCTACCAAGCGAACAAAGTCCGGCCTCGAAACCTCAACAAGGGGGATTTGGTGCTCCGACTCCGACAGAAGAACGAGGGACGCCACAAACTCACGCCGCCGTGGGAAGGGCCGTACATCATTGCCGAGATCCTCAAGCCCGGCATGTACAAGCTCGCGAACGAGAAGGGCGAAATCTTCGCCAACGCTTGGAACATCCAACAGCTACGTCGCTTCTACCCTTAAGTTCTAAGTCGTTTTGTGCATATCCGACACCCAAGTCGGTTGTATATACGTTAAGGTTGTGAATAAAGACAAGGGAGACTCGGCTTTCCTCTGAAAACCAAGTCCCCCTCGGGGGCTACTATGGGGGGCACCCCCCCTAAACGGTCCCATTTTTTCGCAAAGAACATTTTTTCTGAAAATGCTAAGCGTCTCGCGCCTCGAAAGCTTAGGCAGACAGAGGCAGGGCGAGAGTAGCTAAAAGGTAAAGCCGGACGAGCCAGGGACGGCCCACGCCTCCAGCAGGATACGGCCTCCCTCTCACCACTTCACCTTCGAGTTACTCGCGAAAACGATCAATCCCAGCTGAAATCTGCCTAGGTAACGGGAAAGATGCAACAGCATACATAAAACGAGCCACACTTAAAGTCACAAACTTCAAAAGATGGTTTGTTACATGAGCCACCTGGCTCGAAACTCGACCACAACCTAAGGGCTTCGGCGCCCAGCTACTTTCAGGGCTCGAGGGGACCCACAAGAGCAGCGTTCGGGAAGAGGTCCTCCTCGAACACGTCGGCGAGATCGGCGGCGGCATCAGCGGCGGCAGCATCGACCTGCAACGAGGAAAGCGAACCAAGCGGCCCTTGGGCAAACACACTTACTCGAATGACTTGGAGCGACCTGCCCCTGTGAAGCTGGAGGGCGTCGATGAGGGCGTTCTGAAGGGAGGCGCTGAGGCCGCTGAACTCCCGCCACAGCTCCCCCTCCGACCTCGCCTCTTCCACCAGACGTGGTGGAACTCCAGGAAGCCGGAGCCTCTGCTCCCACTGTGGCGCGCTGGCGCTGTATGTTGGGGCCACGACGCCGGACGTCAACGCCCCTGCACCGGTCGCCGGCACCTGTGGCATCACACAGCCGTCGGACCGCACCACCAGCACCACGGGCGCGGGCCTAAGGGCTGGCGCGGCCGCCACCACCGCTCGACCCCCACCGGGGGCCGAACCACCATCAGCAGGAGCCCCGACCGGTCCGCGGCCCTCTGGTCGCCCCCGCCGGGTATCGTGGGCCACCGCCGTCCTCGGGGCATCTGCCGCTGCCTCCTCCCACCGTTGTGGCCCTGTGGCCGCGGCAGCGACACGCGACACCTCGCCCGCCGCCGCCGTACGTGCCGTCGCCCGTGAGGTCCTCGCCGAGCGGGGCCTCGTCGTGCGCGGCGCGTCTTGCACCCCCACCTTGAGCGCCTTGACGGGCGCAACGCCAGGGACAGCAGGTGTCGTCCTAACAATGGAAGAGAAGAAGAATGGGCAGTCTGATACATGATATCAAGAACACGGAGAGCAAAATGCGACTCACCTTATGCCGGAGAGGCCCCGCTTACGCTTCCTCGAGGACTCAGGGGGCGCCACCCCAGACCCGGCCGGCACCTCCGACGGCGCTCCCTCATCGAGGGGCACCATATCCGCCCCTCGAACGGGCTCCGTAAGGACCTCTTCGTCTCTCGACGATGGGGGCGGCGCGGCCTCCCACCTGTCGGAGATGGTCTGCTCCCCCTCGCTCTCCTCCTCGTCCGAAGACGTGTCCACCGACTCCGGTGGGGGGGAGAGACCCTGCTGCTCCCGCAACAGGTCCTCCTCATTGTACCTGTTGAGGCGCTCCTGCCTCCGGATCTTTTTTTCCTTCGCCTGGTCCGCCAGGCCCTTCTCCCTTTGCTGCCTGACGCGGTTGGCAGCAAGCGACCTGGGCGTCGGCGGATCTGAGGTGGGGATGTTGACGCGCACCCCCTGTCACCGGTGACCACGGTTAGATTGAACACCGGAATAAGACAGACAAAAACAAGAAATCAAGTCTCACCAGGTCGGCATCCGGGAGCATCGCGAACGACCACAAGTCGTCGTCGCTGTGCGGAACCACCTTGAGGTTCACCACGCGCCTCGCCCTCGTAGCCGCGTATGCCTGAGGGAGCAGCTCCTCCAGCAACCGCGAGCGTGCCAGGGCCGCGAGGTCGGCGTCGTTCCTCATCTCGAAGATGAGAAGTTCCCTCTCCATGAGAGGGATCACCCGCCGGAGATGAAAGTTGGCGATGACGGCCGCCACGGTCAGCCCGGCGTTCGTCAACTGGCGCAGGGCGTTGGTGAGAGGCTCGAGCCTCGCCTGCCTCGACGCGGGTGACACCCCATGCGCCCAAGACACCGGTCTCTCCTTCACCACCTTCCCGGTGTACGGCGGGAGCCCGGCGCCGTCGTTGCGAAGATAAAACCAACCCTTCTCCCAGTCGGTGTTGTTCGTCGTCATCGTGCAGAGCAGGTACAGCTCCTTCCGGGAGTCGCGCGCTGCAAATGTAAGGCCGCCAGCGCGTATGGCCTGGTGCGTCCTCCTCTCCCCGGCGGCAAGCGTGTGGAGCACTCCTCGGAAGAGGTGGATCCATAGGTCCCAGTGCGCCGGGATCCCTAGGAACCCCTCACAGACGGTGACGAAGGAAGCCGCCTGCGAAATGGCATTGGGGGCGAAGTTGTGAAGCTCCACCCCGTAGTGGTGGCACAACCCCCGCATGAACTTGCTCGCGGTGGCGTTGAATCCTCGCTCGTGCAGCCGCACGAAACTCACGACGTAGCCCGGCGGAGGGGACGGCTCCCGGTGCGACGCCGGCGGGATGATCCACACCGGTTTCGCTTCGTCGCCAGCCGGCGCCAACTTACCGCCGGCGACAAGCCCCTCCATGGATTGCAGGTCCACCGACGACCGGGGCCACGGATGAGCATCCAGCACTCAGACCGCAGACATGATGGGAGCGGCGGAGCGCGAGCGAATGCGGAGCGGTGGAGCGCGAGCGAACCGGAAGCGGCGGGATGCGCGGCGATGAGAAAGACAAGGAGCAAGAGGCGGACGCGAATGGCAAAGGTGAGGTGCCCCCCCCCGCTCTCCCCTGCTTTTATAGAGTAGGAAGGGGCGGAGCCCCCGGAAACGCAGCAGGCGGCGGCAGTTAATGCGGTGGGTACCGCTCGTCGCTTACGGTAGGGCCCCACCACGCCGAAACTACCGCGCGCACGCGCGTGTGCCATGATTACCGCACGGTAATCCAAGGGACGTCGCGTCCCGTCTTATCGCTGTTGCACGGCGCCCGCGTCGTGTCACCTTAAAAGGCGCGCCCGCCTTGCTCGCCTCGTGCCACGTCAACCACGATCGAGTGGGCGCGGCAGCCAACCGTCCTGCGAACAGATTCTCGCACACTGGGGATCCCTTCTCGTATAAGGAAAGCCCAGGAAACCCCGAGCCAGGGATTCGAGGTCTGATCCCTCGAAGGGATGCGGCTGGCACCCCGATCCCAAACAGGTTGAGGCCACAGGGCCACAGCTTGTCAGCATACCCTCGATGACGAACTCGAGGAATCCCGGGGTTCAGGCCCGCAGGGCTGTACTGATCAGCGGCTCGAGGCCCGGCCCGCTGAGGGTACGACGGGTGCCGCAGATGCCCCTCGACCCGCTGATATACTGATCAGTGGTTCGGAGCTCGGCTCGATGACGGATCGGCGAGCGCCACAGGTCCGCCAAGACGGGAGCGCCCGGCGCCCCCGCAACTGCCCTACTGATCAGAGGTATGGAGCCTGACCCTCGACGGGTTCGAACAGGCGCCTCAGATCGACAGAGTCAGGAACGATCGGGGTGCACACAATCGAGCCTGACCCCGAACGCGAATTTCGGGGGCGCCCCACATATCGTGTTCAAGGCCAAGACAGAGGCAGCCAATCGAGGGTTCCCATCGAGGGAGTGCTTCTGCGCCCTCGGCCCCTAGCGAACGGGGCCGAGCCCTGCTTGGCAAACCTCTGCAAGCGCTTACATGGACGTGTCTCCAGACCACGAGCCGACCCCTATCGAACGAGGCACGGACGCCCACTTGAACTATCCGTTAACAGCTCGCCGAGGCAATCATTGCTCGTCGCCCGCTCGAGGGTAGCACGGTTTGCCTCACCCCTCTACCCTGCGGAAGGGTAACGAGGGTCGTAATAAAGCCGAGAGTCTTCATCCGATCGTCCCTGATTGGGCCAGGGCTCGGGGGCTCCTCGCACCATGACCACCTCGATGATCGCTGCATCAACCTACCTAGGGTTGCGCCCCCGAAAACGGTCAGCCTACTCGAAACATCTAGGGTCAACACGATGCCCCCCCCACCTGCGTAGATTGCCGATGCCGGCTGAAATACCACCGAGGCCGGCTGAAAAAAATGCAAGGCGAGCCGCATCACCCTACGTGTTCAACCCCTGCACGAGTGCACACACTCCTGCAGGGCTTCGGGGGCTTACACCCGCGGGTGCGCTAGCGTGCCCCCACAGGAAAAATGTGCACGATCACAAGAGGATGAACTCGTACATAGCGCCCGAGAATGACATCCTTTGCCGGAACGGTCCCTTTTCTGACAAAGGCTCAGGGACTACTGTCGGGGACGGTCATTAGGGGTCCCCTAACTAAGGGGGTAACCCCCTCGTTAAACGCAATCCGCCCAAGGACCGTTCCTCGAGCCCCGGTGATAGGACATCACGGGCCCACGGCCTGCTTCGGCCCAGCAGCAGCCGCACCGAGAAGGCCCGCTCGACCGCCTCGCTCGAGGGCTCCGGCTCCTCAAGTGAATTTCCGTCTCGCTCGAGGGCTCCGGTCCCTCGAGTGAACTTCCGCCTCGCTCGAGGGCTTCGGTCCCTCGAGCAGGTTCCGGCCTCGCTCGGGGGCTTCGGTCCCTCGAGCAGGTTTCCGCTTCGCTCGAGGGGTTCAGCCCCCCTCGAGCGGGCAGCCGTCACCATTCCGCCTGGCAGCGGCATTTAATGCCCAGCCCCACAGCGGGACGCCGAAGTCAAGGGTGAATCTTCCCCCACACCGCGTGACTGACACAGCCAGGGCGCCTGACACCGCCACAGTACGGCCTAACCCGCCACTGTGCAGCCATGCCTGGCCCTATGCGGACAGGCCGGCGTCACTCCACGGCGCTGTGCTACCTGCTCCCGTCCTCCCCCTGCGGCGAGACCCTCGAAAGGGTATGGGGGCACCCTCGAAAGGTGTACGGGCGACGTGCAGGCGCACGCCTCGACCGGCGCCGCCGAACGGGTGGCGTGTGCCGCGTCCCTTCCGCCAACTCTGGTGCAGCGCGGCCATCCCGGGCGCTGCACCGCCATCCCGGGTGCTGTACCGCCATCCCCAGCACTGTGCGGCCATCCCGGGCACTGCACCACCATCCCGGGCGCTGTACCACCATCCTCGGCGCTGTGCTGCCATCCCCGGCGCTGTGTAATGAGCTGAGCAGCACTGTGCGGATAGGCCGGTGACACGCCACAGTCCCGCACCACCAACTCCGGTCCTTCCCCCGGCGGTCAGGCCCTCGATTCTGCAGGGGCAGCCTCTCGAAGTCAAAGCAAGACAGGTCACAGTGACCGCCGCGCCACCCGCGAAAGCCGGAGGGTGCCAACTCGCGCCAGGAACCATGACGTGCAGGACAAGAGTGCCGGCGCCATACCTGCTAGTACGCAGCCACTGTGCCGACTGCCATCGTTGTAACTGCCCTCCCTTGGCCTATAAAAGGGAGAGGCAGAGCCCCCTGCGCGGGGACGAAGACGCAACACGCTCACCGCGCACAACTCGCCATCTTGTTCTAGATATTGGCACTTGCCTCAATCACTTAGTCGGGACTAGGGGGAATTTCCTCCTCTCCAACCGTGCTTGTAGCCCCCCACTACAGGAACCACCGGTGCAAGCTAATACAAGTGCGAAAGCACATCTGCTGGACGTACAGCTGCGTGGTCGGAACCAGGATAAACCCCTGTGTCATCTTAGCTAGCACCGACCATCGAGGAGCTGATCTCAGCGCAAATCACTAGTTGGTGCCGGTGCTAATCCGGACACCGACACATGGGTACCCATGTCTCTCAAGCCCCCGATCGACGTGTAGGCGTAGCGGCCGAGGCGAGGTTGTGTTGAAGAGTGGCGAAGGCACGGCACCGTCGAGGTCGTGGAGGGTGCACGGGGATCCAAAAAAGAAAAACCCCTCCGATGCGCGCACGAAGTTGAACGTCGGGCTTTTGGGTCAAAGGACCATAAGGTTAAAGTGAAGACGAGGCGTAGATCTTGAAGAACCGCCGACCTGACCTGGATCAGGTGTGATGAAGTAAATGTTGCGACCTTCGGAAAGGTCGCCATGCCTACCAAGTGTAGGTCAAGCGGAGATGTGATGGAAGCAGGCTTCCATTAGGTCGAGGCGACCTGAAGAAAATAGGGCGTCGAAAGACGCACTAGTGTAGTCTTTCCGAAGAAGGCCACTGAATGGCGCGCCAGGTAGGGGCGATCGGGAACTCGCTGTGCAACATGGTGACCCGACCTGGTGTCGTCTTCCCGGCGAGCATGGCGGACATCCTTGCCAACCCTGTGGAGATCTGCTTTGGATCTTTCACGTCGACCTCTCCTGCTCCAGCTGCCGCGACTCCTCCAGCGACCTCGGAGCAGGTCGTCACTGCGCCCGTCACCGTCCCCGTTCCCGATCTAGTATCGGAGACCCACCCACCCAAACCCTGTGACCTTATGCAGGGGATGGAGAACGTCATCGGCACGATGAGGGAAACTCTGGAGATCTGCGAATGAGCTCAGCGCTCGGCGTAGTCAGCACTACGCCACGACACGTTCCCCTTCGGCCCGAAGTCTGCACCCGGCCTTCGCCTCAGCCAGCTCTCCACGCCTCCCCAGATCTAGTCTGGGCGGCGACCTTCAGGCAACTCGAGGCCGGCACCTCGCGCTCGGCGCGACCCTCTCGACGTGCCCTGCACCTATCACAAGGGTGCGAAGCACACCTTCCGCGGGTGCCGCCTGCGGAAGAAGATCGACCAAAAGCTCCCTCGCTGAGCTAAACGACCTACCCAGTCCCCGGACTGCGGGGAGTTCCAGAAGGTCTGTGTTCGAGCCCCCCCAACGACTCGGACATCATCTTTCGCCAAGTGCTCGTGGTCTCTGAGAACGAGCCACCTCGTGCGGGCGCGACCAACTCTGAAGAAGCGGCCTGCATCCAAGCCAACGCCCGCCGCGCCTAGCGACCTGCAGAAGAGCAGCAGCACGTGGCCTTGCCCTGTGCTCGGGACCTGCACCTGGAGTTCGAGGAAGCTGGGATCCCGACCTTCAACAGCCCCCAGGCCAACCTAGGCGCAACCATCACCCGCATCCAGAACTTCGATGAAGGGGAAGTGGAGCAAACACGCAGGCTCGACCTTGACAGCGTCGAGGAACATCGTGTGGCCACGCTCATGCGCCACACTCGCCACGAGCAGCAGCTACGTCGTTACCATGACCGCAACGTGCGGGAACATTCCTTCAACGTGGGCGACCTAGTTCTGCGGCGGATCCAGAGCACCAAGGACATGCATAAGCTCTCTGCACCTTGGGAAGGCCCCTTCATAGTTAAGGAGGTCATTGGACCGGCGACCTATCGCCTCCAATGGGCCGATGGCCAGGGCATCCCGAACCCCTGGAATATCGAGCACTTACGTCGCTTCTATCCTTAGGAGCCTTGTATCGCAATAAAAGCTATGTACTCTATCCTTTGTAATTTAATATATATATATAAAGATTTCCTTTCGACCTACTTTTACGGGTCTCTCTTTACTTCCTGCTCACCCCTCCCCCTCGACACGCTCGGGGGCTTGGTTTAAAACTGGACCCCTTGCGCTCGGGGGCTTGGTGTTAAGCCCGGCCCTTCGCGCTCGGGGGTTTGGCTTTGCCAACCTAAGGGTCGATCGACCTGGGGGGTTTTACCTTCCTTTTTAATAATGTTCCCTTACCAAAACTTTTTGTGCACTTTATAAGTATTCCTAGGTCGTGTGGCTGCTCGACCTTGGGTCCAGGACCCCCCTCCGCGCGCCGGCTGCACTTAAGTCTCCACGCTGAGCCGTGTAGTCGGTAAGCCGTTCCTCCACTGAGTTGGGTCAGCGGGGGGAAAGGGTTCGTGCAGCTCCATTACTTTTGCGTTCTTATAAAGAGTGTATAAGTCAAATAAGGGATCACATCAATTAATTAAGCATGCCTTTTTCATTCATGCAAGGTTTATCTTACATCAAAAGGGGTCCGCGACCCATTGGCGCTAACAGTTTGCTACGTCCTAAGTTACACTTTACAGGTCTATTTTCTTTACAATCTCCTCCGCGGTGGCCTGGATATCTTCAAGACCCACCAGTGGGGCCAGGTCGATCTCTTCCCTGACCTTCTCAAGGTCGAACGTCGGCACATGCTGCCTCACTGTGGCCAGCGCAGCAGCAGCGGCGAGCTTGCCGCTGCCCATCAGCAGGGTCTTCATGCGACCTTCCGCATCTTCCAGCCGTGCGACAAGCTCCTGCGGCCCGCCTTCGACCTTGGGGACGTATACGTCCACAAGGTACTCAGCGGCCTCCTTGAGGTCGTCCAGCTCCTTCTGAAGATCTGCAGTCATCTCTTGATGATCAATAAGGGTTTGCATCGCCCGGCCCAGGTTGATCTCTAGATCCCTGCGAACACCAAATTCGTATGCAGCCTTCCGGGTATAGTAATACTCACTAGCGACGACCTCCTTGTGCTTCTCCTTGAGGATTTTCACCTGGTCCTTCGACTCCTTGAGGTCTTTCTTCAAGGTGGACTCCTTCTTCTTGGCCTCTGCGATCAGCAAGGTCAGGATTGGTACATCCCGACGTAAACTCCAAGTACAAATCATATGGGCGTTCCCAGATGTACCTGCAGCGGCGACCTTCAACTCGTCTTCTGCCTTCTTTGCCTTCAGCTTGGCGGATTCGAGCTCCTGCATCAAGGCCGCCATCGCCTTGTCCTTCAAGGCCGCCTCGTCCTTAAGGCGCTTTATTTCTTCTGCGGCCTCAATCCTGGCCTGCAGCACGACCTCTCGGGTCGTCGACAGCTCCGCGTGAAGCTTGGCGCCCTCCTTCAGCAGGTCCGCCCTGCCTTCCGCCCACTCGGCGAGAGACTGCATCAATACACCGCAAAAGGTCGTCAAATCAAGACATCCGAGCAAATAGGAGACCTCGCATTAAAAGCAACAGGGACTCACCATGAGTGTCCTCCCGATCGTCTGCGCCGCTGCCTTGATCGTTGTCTGCGCCGCCTTGAAGTCTTCAAGGTCCCGGCTGTCAGCAAGGATATCCTCTTCCCACGGGGTGCCGGAGTAGAGGCACCGGTTCAGGTCGTCGAGCTTTTCCCTTCCTTCGGCCTCCGCCTCCTGCGTCTGCGGTCGCCCCGATTCGGGTTGGTCCTCCTGTCGAAGGCCCTTCCCTTGTTGAGTGCTATCAGCAGCGACCTTGGTCGCTGCCGACAATGCCGCCCCCACAGTCTCATGGACCTGGCTGGTGACATCCCCGCCTGAGGTCACCGGTGATAGGCCGACCGGCGCCTTTGCGAGCTTCCACCCAAAGGCCTCTTGGCCTGAAGCGTTCTTGTTGTCGCCCGATGCAGCAGGAGTTCCCCTGTCCAAGACACAGAGTTTGTAAGCACGACGTACTCGAAAACATGCGAAGGTCAAGCAAGAACAAAATCAAGATTATCGACATACCCGCCTCCAGATTTCAACCGAAGCAATAGCGGCCTGGGTGGCACCCGCCTCGGTTTCTTCTGCGACCCTTGGTCGCTCACACCCTCAGCACTTGGCTTCGGGCACTGCTCTTCTATAACCCCGAGCGGGGTGTCATCTTCTACTGCGGCCGCTGTGTCGCCCGCCCCTGTGCCGACGTCATGCGACCTCGCGTCATCGTCCTCATCGACGATGACCTCGGTGCTGACCGTCGCCATCTCCGACGACGCCGTGGTGTCCTTCCTCTTCCTTTTCTTCCTCTTCTCTGCCTCGACGGTGGTGGAGACGATCTTGGTGGCCTTGTGCGCCAGCATCTTGCTAGCGACCCGCCGCGAGCCGTGCATGACCGGTGCGGAACTCCCCGCGACGGGGTCTTCATCATCACTACCTCCCACCGACGAGTCGGAGAGGTAGTTGTCGACGTACTCTTGCGGCGGAGCTCGGATGTCCTCCGCCGCCCGGACCTTGAAGCTTCGCTCCCCCTCAACAGGGAGGGGAGCCGGGCTCCAGAACACGCCCTCGCGACCCTGCATTAGGCGACCTTCGTCTTTAAATCAAGGGAAAACAAACTCAAGCAAAGGGAATCAAGGTCGATCAGCAAAATAGGCGACTTACCGCTTCGGTAGGCCGCTTAAGGGAAAACGCCTTGGGGCACGTCCGGTTCCGGATCACCCCATTGAAAAGCTCCCTCACCCATGCCACCATCTCCTGCTTGGAGACCTTGCGCTGCGCCACGCGGGTTGGGTCGGTCTGGCCCCAGTATTCGTAGGCCGGATGCACCCGATCTTGGATCGGTTGCAGTAGCCTCCGGCTGAAGCTAATGGCCACCGTGCCGCCCATCAGCCCTCCCGCCTTCAGCGCCTTGAGGTCCTCCAGCAGTGGCTTGATGGCATTCGTCTCCCGCGACGTCAACTGGTTGGTCCACTCCGGCCCCGGGACCGACGCGAGCCCCGACCTGGTCGTCAGCGCCGGCTTCAGGTTGTCGATGTAGAACCACCCTCGCCTCCAGCCCTGGGTGTTGTCGAGCAGCTCCAAGTCGATGTACACCGTCTTCATGTGACGGCGTAGCATGAAGCCGACAGACCCAACGACGTCCTTCTTCCCCGTCTTCTTCAACTCGAAGAAGTACCGCCACAGGTCGAAGTGTGGCGGTATCCCCAAGTAGGCCTCGCACAAGTGAACGAACGAGGAAATGGTGGTGACAGCGTTGGGGACGAGGTGTACCAAGTCGATCCTATAGAAGTGGAGCAACCCGCGGAAGAAGTCGCCCGCCGGGACTCCAAAACTGCGCTCGACGTGCGCGATGAAGGCGACCGTCTCCCCGGTCCCCTCGGAGGGGAAGGCTTCACCGGCGGCTGGCCTCCAGCCCACCTGCTCCTTGGGCTTCAGCAGCCCGCGCTCCACCAGACCTTGAAGTTGTGCCTCCGTCACCGTCGAGGGCTCCCAAACGCTCTCCGGGACCGGCGCAATCTCTGGGGCCATCTCTTCTTCGTCGAAACCGGTGGATCTAGCTCTAAAAACTACCAAGGACTTCTTGCGCATACGGCGGTGCGCAGCACGGTGGATCTAAGCACGGTGGCGCCGGCGAATCTACGCGGAATGCTCTTGGCGGCAGCTCGGAAACCCTAAGGGTTGCGGGGAAATGGAAGCGAGTGGGGTCCCCGACCCCTCACTCGGCCGTTTATAACTGGGCCGCATCAGTGCGGTGGGCCGCGGCGCCCCAAACGTCTCCTCGGGTCCGGCGACATTCCTGACGACCCAACAGATACATCGCCCAACGGCTCTTTTCGGCCTACGGTCACAGGCAGTAACGGCTCGTGCCGTACGGGAATCCATGCTCGTCGGTTCTCCTTTCAACGGCCTGGCGTCCATGGACTCATTATGCCCTACTTCCAGCCCCCATATCAGCATTTTCTTCAAGGTCTCTTGACCTCCGGCGACCTCCGGGTCCATGCCTTCACAAGGTCGACAGAGCACTACCGCTTGGTAGGTCGCCTCAGCTTTCAATAGCGGGTTCACACCCCGGCTCCTAGGTCCTGCTACCTACTGGATTGCCTTAGCCTTTATGGCTGGTTTATACCAATGGCCTCGTGCTTAATGGCTCTACTGCCCGTTGGCGACCTCCTGGTCAAGTAGCACGTCCCTGAGGTCGCTAAGGCCCTGCTGCCTTCTAGGTTGTCCGGACCTAGATTTTCCAGGCTGACTACCTGCGTTGTGTCACTGCACAACGGTCGTGTCGATTCAGGTCGACACGGGATCACCGTCTCTACTAAAGACCACCCGAAGGTCGGCGTGTTATTACTACTGTTACCCAGGCGCTCCTCCAACTATTTGCAAAATGACATTTATCATGTAAATGCATATTTACAGCTTCATAAGCTACAAGGAACTTGGCCCTTGGCCAATTACAAGATACAAAGATATTAAAGGTCCTGAATTACCTTCCAAAGTGCTTACGACATAGTCTACACTAATAAGGCACGTCGCAGGCTTTCTCCTAGCTTCAGGACCTACTTGAAGACCTCTACAACCACTCTCAAGGCAGCTGCCACACAGCCACATCTACTCGAGCTCCAGTAGGTTTCCTGTGGTACCCAGCATTAAGTCTGAGTTTAACCACAAGATTCCAAGTGGGACGAGCTTCAACACCAGCCTCACCGGGAGGAGCGTTGTGTTCACCAGCATCACATCCAACCAGAGAGTGTCAGGGCTGACGATGCATCTGCTGCTTCATACTCCGCCTGGGTTCCTCAGTGGGACCGGGAGAAGAGGACGATAGAGTTCTTCGAGTTTCGCAAGCATTCTTCTAGCTTCAAGCATGAACTACATAAGTCCCTAGCACGGAAATATTACTACACTGGATCATCTTGGTTCACCCTTCACGATTGGGAGGTTTTGCTTCAAGGTATGGGTGTCCATTTATACCTCCAGCACCTGCCGCTTGGTCTTATCCTCAAGCTAGCTTGTGTGGCATTCTCATCCACAATATCCCTGTACCCTCGTGGGGCACGAGGTCACTGTTTGCCCGTGGGAGGCATTGGCGCACCTTTCTCCTACCTGGCGCGCCAACTATCAGGGGTTGAGACCTGGACGGATCTGCAAGAGGGCTACCCAAACAGTTTGCAGGTTAAAGGAGGGATCGAGGAACTAAGAACGTAGATGGTTATGCACGGGATGCACAAGGAAATCTCAGCGAGACACGAGGAACACAGAGATTTATACTGGTTCGGGCCTCCGGAGAGTAAAACCCTACGTCTAGATTGGTAGTGGAATTATGCGAGAGAGATCTGCCCCCGAGGAGGGCACCCCAGGCCGCCTTATATTGGCTGACGACCTTGGGCTACAAGTCGGTTTCCATCTATCCTAGTTGGTTACAACAGGGAAAGTTTATCCGAGCTGGACTGTCTTGTCTTGTACATCAAGTATCTTTACGTCCTTGGGCCCGCATGTCAGGGCGGCGGGTCGTCTGGTAGGTCGACCCACCTGTCGGGGACGGCTGAGACCCTGGTCGGTGGGGACCCATGGGTACCCATGTCTCTCAAGCCCCGATCGACGTGTTGGCGTAGCGGCCAAGACGGGGTCATGTCGAAGCGAAGCGAAGGCATGTCACCACTGAGGTCGCGTAGGGTGCACAGGGATCCAAAAAAGAAAAAGATGTTTTCAGTCTTGAGCGAAGTCGAACATCGAGCTTCTGGAGTCTGGGACCCAGGAGATCGAAGTGAAGGCGAGACGTCGATCTTGAAGAACCGCCGACCTGACCTGGATCAGGTGACACAAAGTGGCTCCCGTGACCTTTAGAAAGGCCGCAATGCCAACCGTAGGTAGGTCGAGCAGAGGAGTAATGGAAGTAGGCTTCCAGCGAGCCGATGTGACGTACAAGCAAGAGGGCGTTGCAAGATGCACTTGTGTAGTAGCCCCCGAGCAGTAAAGCAACCAGAATGGCCGGTTTGATGCTCCAAAAAAGACGAAGAAAAGGAGAAACTGCAGCCTTCTGCTTTATCAGCACGATGCTCTGACGAACTGAGCCAATTGGGCAAAACACCTGGAATCTTGAGGAAGACGCCAAATGTCGAAAGCTGTCATGACCTTTGTTACAAGCGCATTGTACAGTCACGGGCCTGCTCCCACGTAAGGCGCAAGCTGCTGTCCACTCGCAAGGGACAAATCACCAGGATATGGTCAGGTAGGGGAAAGGTGCGCCGACTGTCAGAGCTGTAGTGAGGTCTGGCGACCTGGAGTAGTCAACAACAGAGACTCCGGGAGGTCTGGCGACCTGAAGTGGACGACGACGGAGACGCCAGGAGGTCAGAAGACCTTGAAGAAGACGACGATGGAGCCGCCGGGAGGTCTGAAGACCTTGAAGAAGACGACGACGGAGCCGCCGGGAGGTCCGAAGACCTTGAAGAAGGCGACGACAGAGCCGCCGAGAGGTCCGAAGACCTTGAAGAAGACGACAACAGAGCCGCCGGGAGGTCTGAAGACCTTGAAGCAGGCGACGACAGAGCCGCCGAGAGGTCCGAAGACCTTGAAGAAGACGACGACAGAGCCGTCGGGAGGTCCGAAGACCTTGAAGAAGACGACGACGGAGCCGCCGGGAGGTCCGGAGACCTTGAAGAAGGCGACGACGGAGCCGCCGGAAGGTCCGCAGACCTTGAAGAAGGCGACAACGGAACTGCTGGGAGGTCCGAAGACCTTGAACAAGACGGCGAGCCCCCGAGTGCGGAAGTGCCGAATCGCCTCCCGCAGCGAGCCAGAGAGGTCTGCTAGGCAACAGGAGACACGTCCAGAGGTCAGAAGTACTCCGGAAGCTATACAAGGAGTTGGCCCTGTGAAATAAAGTAGATGCAAAGACGGTGTATTAATCTGCACAAATGTGATGAAAATTTGACCTGGGCCTAAGACATGCTTGCAATGTGTTTTGTTTGAGAAAACATTCCCCTCATCGTGCCAGGCGCAAATTATGCGAACTCAAATGCTATGAAGCTGCAAAACGTGTCCCCTCTGCTAACCCAACTCAGTGGAGGAACGACTTACCGACTACACGGCTCAGCGTGGAGGCTTAGGTGCAGCCGGCGCACGGAGGGGGGCCCTTGACCCAAGGTCTCGCAACCACACAACTTAAGAATGCGCATAATAAGTAAAAGACATTTAAAGGCAGAACACACAGAAGTTAAATAAGTCCCTCAGGTCTAGTGACCATTAGATTGGCATTGCCAAGCCCCCGAGCATATTGAGGTCAGCTATGCCAAGCCCTCGAGCGTGTCAAAGGGGGAGGGAAAATAAAGCAGGAAAAAGCATGTATAGCACATCGGCGAAAGTCGCGGAGACATGAAGAGACCGAGGCGATCACCGAAAGATAAGGAAGTCGTAACATTTAATTAAAAATAAAACTTAGCTTGCCAAGTCGTGGTCGAGGTCGAAACGTTGTCGTCGTGCCGAGCTCGAGGCGTGCCAAACTGTCAGGACATCGAAGAGGTCGGTGATGAATCGGAGCCCTGGCGAGCCATCGAGGTAGCTGACAACGCGACGTGGAGTCGCGACGAGGACGACGCTAAGTCGTTGGAGGTCGGCGGTACCGTAGGGCAACAAGTTGGGCTGATGAGGTCAGCCATCTCGTCGGTGCTGCCGAGCACCATGACCATCGTCGCCGCTACGGCTTCACTAGGTAGAACGACGAAGCCCGGGCACGTCGGCCACATGCACGACTGCACGAGCAAACCGATCTCGTGCGTGCACCATATGTTGCAGAAAAAAGAAATTGGATTAGAATAATCCTCACGATGGAAAAAAACAAATTAGAAAGCACTGATTAGATTGGAAAATAACGAAAAAAAGAAAACAAAAGAATCTTCCCTGGTCGCGTATCCATTAGTAGATGTATTTTGTTTTTTTGGCCGCACGTCACGTGCACGAATCGACGCTGTCTTTGTTGTCAACGTAGATAAATTCCTGAGCAGCGGCGAGCGCGGCAGACTGGGTCGCAGAAACAAGTGCAGCTCGGAAGCTCAAGCGGTGGCCGATGCACTCGAGGTGGCCGGCGGTGTCATTGCTGCCGGTAAGATCGATCCGTCCCCCGTTGCTTGATGAGCATTGGGCAAGTCGACGACTCGGCGACGATCTCGTCCATCTGGTGATCCGTCGAGGTGGTGTTGACGTAGCTGCCGCCTACCGGATGGCCCCTCACGCCGAGTTACGCCATCACACAGTCTCGTGGACGTACACACTTGTTCACCGTAGGGCACGACGCTGATCCCGACGATGCTGATCCCGCAAACAGATCGAGGGACGTGGTGGGTGGGTTGCCGCCGGGGGAAATTTCTTGCGCGCGCCATCTGCAGGACGAAGACGTCGACCTCGCGATAAGGTGGCAGTGAGCAGGTCACTGCGAAGATATTCTTCGTGTCGTCGCCGAAGAGGTCACCGGAGCGAACTGCCATCACGCTGCACAAAGAGCTCCCGATCACCCCTACCTGGCGTGCCAACTGTCAGGGGGTGAGACCTGGACAGATCCGCTAGGGGGTTACCCTAGAGGTTTGCAGGTTAATGGAGGATCGGGACCTAAGAGCGTAGGTGGTAGTCCACGTGGTGAACTCAGAACTAGGCGAGTATGGCGATGAACACAGGGAGACAAGGGGGTTTAGACTGGTTCAGGCCTCCGGAGAGTAAAACCCTACGTCCAGTTGTGGTGGTGGATTAAGCGAGGATGAGTTGAGTTCCCTTTGCATGGAGCCCTAGGCCGCCTTATTTGGGGAGGACGGGCTAGGGTTTCCATGCAAGGTCGGTTGACCCGTGTCGGGGTCGGTTACAACTGTGGGAAGTTTATCTCATGATACTCGGAGCTACAGGCGGCGGCGCGCCTGGTCTTAGTGTCTTGGCTTGCACTCCAAGCATCGCGGGTCTTCCGGGATCTTGATCAGGTCGCCTAGGGTCGTCGGCGCTGTGGATAAGGTCGCTGGGCCCACTTGGCAGGTCGGCGTGTCTTCTGGAAGGTCGGTTCCACTTGTCAGGGGCCCCTAGGACCCTGTCCGGTGGGGACCCATGGGTACCCATGTCTCTCAATCGGATATACGAAAAAATAATAATCATTTTAAGATCTAGGGACTAAACTGTAAATTAAATAGTCCTTTAATCTTAACATGATTACTATTTTTCCTTGTATCTTTGATTTAAGTGATTCTTATGGTCATGCGTTCTTAACGATGAACTGCATTTTTAAAATGTTGTTCGTATTATTTTATAAATGCTTGTTTTATTTTTCTTATATTGTTGTTTTTACACAAGACCATAAGAATAATATAACAAATAGTGATAAAATAAAATAAAGAACATTTAAAAGATAAAGCTCACCGTTATGAACGCGTGACCACAAGAATCACCTAAATCAGAGGTACAAGAAAAAATTAATAATCATTTTAATCTGTAAGGACTAAATTGTAAATAAAAACTTAAAACTACCCATCTAAACAACCTGATGGCTAAATGTGAATGGTTTTGATAGTTGGATGGTAAAAAATACCCAGTTTTGGAGTTTGATGGCCAAAACCAAACTTTGGCAAAAGTTGAATAGTCAAAATGGACTTTTTCCTTTTTTCTATTAACATAAACATTTATAAGCACAAACACTTGATGTCGGGGTTTGTCACCGACGGCAAGTAAATTTATACGAACGCGTGTCGGGAACCGCACGGTGGCACAAGAGACACACAGGATTATACTGTTTCGGGTCTCCGGAGAGTAATACTCTACATCCAGTCTGAAGGGGAGTGTTCTTTATGCTCAAATGTCTGTAGTAGGGGTTATAAACTAGTCAGGAGAGGGTATCTGCGCCCAAGTCCCTGGTGCGCGTGCACAAAGTTCTTGTAGCAGAGTTCTGCGTACGTGAATGGGTGACAATGACTATGGGGTGGTATGAGATGAGATATCGATCGTGAGTGCGTGTGCGGGTGAGTGTGAGCGTGAGCGTGAGCGTTGTTTACAGGTGTCCCCCTCCTCTCCTTTTATAGTCGCAAGGGAGAGGTCTATGGGGGTAAAAATGAGGATGGAGACTAGGTTACAGCGTAGGGTGTCCTTCTCCACATCGGGCTGTTATGATGGAGCGGCGGGAGTGGTGAAGGACTGTAGCGAGGTTACTGGTGACGGCGTAGGCCTCCTGGAATCGCGGACCCCGAGTAGTTGCCTTCAGAGCTTCCCGAGCTCGCCTCCGAGTACTCCGTAAATTGTGGGGTGTAGGTTTCGTACCCTACTTCCATCAGTAGAGCAGAAGCGCGTCTTTCCCGGGCACTGTGGGAGTGGAGTGGCCTACGTCATGCCGTTCGTAGTATAGGGGGTGGCGCGTACTGTGCCGTTCGTGGTACAATGGGCAGATACGCCCTCTGACACCGGATCGGCCTGGTCAGTGCGGCCCGGCGTGGAGGTAGGGGTGGGCACTTTGAACCCAAAACCCGAAAACCGAACCGAACCGAACCCAAATAACCCGAATTGTCGGTCTATTTGGGTTTCAAATTTCAGGTTCGGTCCAGAAAATATTATAATTCAAAGTTCGGGTTCGGGTTCGGTCCCTATGATCCATAACCCGAATACACCAAATAACCCAAAATTCAATATACTTACGTATTTTGATTTATACTATGATGTTACAACTTTGTGTTTTATTAAAAAAATCATGAACTTGTCAGTTATTGCTTTCGTCGTGTGATCCTTAAATCCATAGACTTGAAAGGAATTGTGAATTTGAATTTCTATCGCAGAGTTTTAAGTGGTGACAAGGGTACCTTTGAAAATTTGGTCTATTCGGTGGACCGAATAGACCGAACTGAAATAATCAGTCTATTTGGGTTCGGTTCCTATTTTTCTTTTTAAAACTTCGGTCCTCAGTTTTCCAAAACCCGAAATTCCCAAACACTGAATAGACCGAACCAAAATGACCGAATGCCCACACCTACGTGGAGGGGTCGGCACGTGGCGGCGCGTGGGTAAGCTTGCGCGGATATCCCGGGATATCGGCGGTGGCGTTCGAGGTGCTGTGCAAAGGGTATCTGCACCAGGTAGCCCATTGGGACCTGTTCAGGTACTTCTACAAGTTTGTGTGCCTGAAGGACAACGGCAGCGTGGCGGTGATCGGGTGCGCCGGACTCCGTGCAAAGCAAGAGTGGTCGGACGAGTACATCCGCACCTCCCTAACGAGCTCCAACAGCGGGTGGCACCGGGACTGGTTCTACCTCAAGAACGACCTCGAGCACCCGCTCCCGACGTACAACAGCCACTGGATCGACCGTGTGCCGGACAAGTGGAAGTGGGGACCGGAGAAGAAAGACCGACCCGGTTTCTCCCAGGCGCCCTCTAGGCTCTCAAGGAACTCCGCGGCCGCAGCGTGGACTTTGTAGCCGTCATCGGTGGCTACCATGCGAAGGGGATCGTTCTGCTCCGGCGGCGGCCCCTACGCATTTTCGAGATGACAGATGACCGGGCCCCCTTCGTGGGGACGGTGACGGCCAATCCTCTGCCCTCGGAGGACGAGATCCAGCGTAGGGTGTCGCAGGCGACCGGGATCAACTACGTGTTCTGACTGCCGCCGGGCCTGCTGTCGATGCTTCCTCACGCGACCACCATAGCCTTGGTACGTTTTCTCTTTACATCCTCCGACTTGTTCCAGGATTTCCGTACTAGGTTCTGATCTTTTTGCGTTTGTTCAGATGGCGAACCTGGATGTCATCCCCTCGCGGCCTCCTCTTCTGGAGGACCTGGCGTGCACCAGGCTGATCGCCACGAGGGACAAGCGGCGGGCCGACCGCAAGAAGGCCCACCAACAGAAGGAGATCGCAAAGCAGTCGAGGAACGACCGCCGTGCCACGCGCCGGCATGCTCAGGAGGCGAACGTCTCCGACAACGATGATCCCTCGCCGTCTCCACCGGGGACCGGGGACGACAGCTCTGAGTTCACATGGAGCGACGACGAGTAGCCTGCGACTTCGCATCCGCTCATTGGGTCGGAGCCCGCACCAACTGCCGCGGAGGCCAGCTCGAGCCGGCGGGTGCCACCCCGGTATCCTCGGGGAGATCAGTTCGAGTTGCACAGTTGTTCCTGCACGAGAACCTACACGAGATGCGGCACGAAGGCCGGACAGCGGGCACCATCGTTCATGGCACGACGGCACGAAGGCCGACCCAGATTGAGAACAGAGCAAGGGGAGAGATGGCTTAGGCATGCTGCTCACCAGGGGCTCGGGGAAGGTCTCGTCGGTGCAGGGCGAGGTCGAGGCCGTGGCGAGGTTCGCGGTTGGCTCCTGCTCGGCGTGCTACGCAGGTGAAGGCTTCGTGCTCCCCGGCGAGGTGGAGCGGGCGACGAACACAGGGGCTTGGCGAAGACGTCCTTGGCTTTACTCGACGTCGGCGGCCTCTCCTCCGTTGGGCTCGATTGAGGTCATGGCGAGGCAGGGTGATCTCGGGGCCGTGGCAGCTTGGCGCAGTGCAGGCAGGCCGGGTGACGTGGTTCGGCTTGGGAGCGGTGTCGTCGTTCCCGGGTCGAGGATGCCGCAGCGACGTTGCCGATGTCGTGGACGTCCTCCAGCGCTTGGCGGCCGTCGACGTTGTCGTACGCGGCGTCGTGGTGAAGCTTCAGGACGACAGCAACGGCGTCCTCAGCACGTGTGGCCTCCGGCTTGGCGTCGATGTTCCTGGCACCTCTTGGCGGCGGCGGCCCGGCACGGAGCGGCTTTTCCCCCATTGGCGTGGCGCAGCGCGTCGCGACGCTCTCTCGGTGCGGACCGTCTCCCCGGGGCGCAGCACGACACGGCGCGGCGTGTGTGGTGGCGTGGCGGTACTTGGCGGGGCGGCGCGCGGAGCAGAGATTTGGGGGAGAAGCAGAGGGGGCGGCACTGGATTGGAAATCGAGGAAGGGAATTCTCAATTGAGTTTGGCGAGTGCGCGCGGGGACTTGGTCCTCTCTGGCAGGCAGCGGCCGTGGCACAGGGCAGGAGGATGGTCCAAGTTACCCCTTGCCTTGGCGGTGAAGGGAAAAAGTGTGGACGCCTTCACAGCCGCACGAACAGGGGTGCAGAGGGGCGCGGCGCAGGGGTAAAGAGGGGATTTCCCCAGGCGGAGTGCACGAGGTTGCGTCTGGGAGTGCGTGCGGCCCCGACGTTCGGGCCAGCGCGGCAGCCTTGTCCCATCGGGCGTGCCGGTGCGGCAGCAACGCGCGAGCAGCGGCGCAAGGGGGAAAAAGGGGTAGAAGAGGGGGGAGATGACGACCCGGCCCCACCTGTCATAGAGACGGAAGTGGAGGGGTGCGGTGGCGGGCCGAGTGGGCCGTAAAACTAGATGGTTGGTGGGCTTACGCGCAGGGGAAGAGGGTGTGGACTGATTTCGTGCAATGGGTTGAGGGATGTTGAGCGAACTTTGGTTGCTGAGTTTGGGCCCATGCTAGGTGTTAGATACTAAAATAGGTTTTGAATATAGATTTGGTTTATAAGTTTGAATCTGAATCACTTTCAAATTCAATCACCACACAATTTGACCTCCAATTAAAATTCAAGAAAACCAAATCATATTTATACCATAATTTGAAAATAATTTTTATATGGTTTTATTTTATATGGAATTGGAGATGGGAGGCTAGCAAATTGGGCTCAATTTTGGTAGCATACATGTTCAAACAAAAAGTTTTAAATTTTTGCGAAAATTCACATATGGGAAAACATTCAAAATTCCGAGATGTTACATTCCTCCCCCCTCACAAGAATCTCGTCCCCGAGATTAAGCTCGTACTGGGTGTGGTGAGGTTCTTCTCTTCGGTGTGTATCCAAGATGTTGATGTACTTGACGTTGTAGAGCTTTGTCGACAAGACTTCTTATCTTCCACATCTTGTATTCCCTTGAGGGCTCTCGAAGCCAGGTGCTATTGCATGTTCACTGGTGTTAGTCTCCAGAAGCACTTACGATGTATTATCTCTATATCCCTTGATCTATACTCTTATTCCATCTCGCGACCAGTTCCAAGTATAGGCTAGATATCTCTTTTTCTTAATCCATATTAACTAGCCGTGCTACTTAAGCTGGGTAAGCTCATAGCAGTTTGGAGCTTGATAGCCTCATATTATTCCAATCCTTGAGCTCAAGGTTACATCCTTCTTATAAATTAATCTTATTCCAAAATTTACTCCGTATGATCTCGACCATATTCTCATGGCGTCCATTTGTACTTTTAATCCAATTAGGCACGAGTCTCCCACTCCTTTCCATATGAGGGAGTCGTATACTTTATGCCTAGCGGAGGTCTGCAACACTGGTGATAGCTCTGAGCCTAACTTGCAGTAAGTAAATAATTGATATGCTTATGGTAGGCTCTCATCCAAATTGTTGCCATATACCGAAGCTTGTATTCTTAGCGTACCCTTAGTTATATTATTAACTTTGTCCAAATTTGACTGCTTATCCAAAAGAGGTACACCATGCAGAAGTTGGGTTTCATAAATATCTTTTCTTCATCCATATTTTCATACATTCTCTAGGTTTCCCTAGTTTATCCAAGAAATCTTCTTGAAACCATACCCATGTGGGATATGTTGAAGATATAAAATATTATCTCTTGATCCATAAGTAGATATACTGGTTTTTCCAAAACATCAGTGCAGTCGCAATTCTTGTGGCGTGCACTCTCAGCAACTAGCTGCACTTGGGTGATCATAACTTCCTTTTTACTTCCACAGTCATCTCGAGGCTTAGGAAATGCCTCTGTTTCTTATATAAGCTCATCCAAATAGTTGACCCTGTTGCAGTACTTGTATTCCATCATAGGGTCTTGTGTGGTTAATCAATGTTCCTCATATTCTAGGGCGATTTCTCATCTTCCGGAACTTCTCTGAGTGTCCAGTAATCTCTACCACTCTTTGGGTGCCATTCTTATAGTAATCCATCTGTTGGTTTAACTCGTCTCCGACGATTCTTGCCAGAGGGCTAGCAATATCCGACGTATCCAATTAGCTCATGGTCGTACGCACTATGAATGGTTACTTCCCATTCCTGGTAGTCCATGTTATGAGGGGTCATCTGCAGCACCCTCGACTGTGTGAGTGACTCTTCTCATCCGAAATCTCACACTAGTCAATCTGTTTCCAATTTCTTGGGATGGATCTTCACGCGGAAGTCTCATCTACCTTGCTCGTATATGCTTAGCAACTCTTCTGTCTTATTTTCCAATAGGGTGGTTGGTTCCAACTGCAAGGTCGAACAGTTAACTTGTATCCATTAGTTGCAGAAATAGTTCTTCTTCCCACTGGTTCAATATACGATGTCCAGTAGAGCTTCTTTATGAATTGCTTATTCCGAAAGTGGGACCGACTGAACTTATCCAAAATGCGTCGCTGACCTCTTAGGGTACTCAACTGCTCTTAACCTATATATGCTTCCATAGAAGTACATACTCTTCTGAGCTTTCGAAGCGCCAAAGTCTCGGGTACTCATCTGAAGTCTTGGTCTGTTTGTCGAGGTTCCAAGAAATTCTCCTCCTCTTCTGAAGTATGATCTTGTGAGTATGCTCAACTCATCGGTCTTCATTCTTTCAGCCTTGGATCTTGCAGGATGGGAAGCTAAGGCCTCTAAAGGAGTCATCTAAAGATCTAGCAAGCATAAGCACTCAATACAATTTCACACAATCATGAAGAGGCATAACAACCATAAGACCATAAAGATCCAATCACTCAAGCAATGCACCAGATAGATGTGTATCTCGAGGCTGACTCCTGAGACCTACGAGAATACACTAGGTAAAAGCATACTAGTATATCGTGGGCACTTGAGGGATTTCTCTAATGTTAGGGTTACTCCACTGGAAGAGATACATTCTATCTGACATCTCGACGCTAATCTTTCCGAGACAGGCTGGTGAAATTCTTCTCCGTACTGGCTTGATTGTGAACCGGTAAATTGTGTTCTATAGTCCTCTTCGAGTCACATGACTTATTGTTATCCATTTGACTCGGGTAGTACTGATGTTGTATCCCGTAGCAACTGCTACCCTCACGATCCTCTGGGTTAGGATCCACTTGTCAAAATCATCTTTCCGACTGAAGGAGTTCCATTCGTAGCCTAAGAGGCGCATGGGGTCCTGTGGAAGGAAGCTAAAATCTTCTTGATCTTAATCCAATGCTCCTTGTCTAATTCTTCCACTTCAGATACTTCATCTTAGTTGGACTACTCCTCTTCATCCATGGATCTCGTCGCTTTGTCCTTCCAAAGGGGGGTGCTCTATGTTTATTGTTTTATCCGTGCCCCTTGTATCCCATCTGTTCATCTTAAATCCATCGTCATCTTTGGTTGGTTAGGGAGATTCAACTCCGTGCATCCAAATTTCACACTTCTCGTTAATGGGGAATTCCATATAGTGAATTAGCGACTCTTCGCTCCACATATGTGATGCTTTCTCTGTACTTAACTGTTCAATCCATTCTTTGCCTCATGTAGCTGCAGCTCGTTACATTATCTTAATCCAGTCTGACTCGGCTATTCTTGTAGCTTCAAGTCGATGGGTCTTTTATCCAAAAGCTGAGCTACGAGCATCTCAAGGGTTCCGACTCCTGCAACCAAGCTTACGTGTGCCAAGTCCATATAGTAGATCACTAGTTCCTTATGTTGGCGCACTTGGAATTAGAATCTTAACCCCTAATTATCTTCAAAGTAACATTGTCCAAGCTGTGTCCTGAGCAGGGATGGAAGGGTGCACCTTGTGTTCATGTAGCTTCATTGGTATGCAGACTTCTTGTAGCATCATGGTGGCAGTCTATTCCATCTTCGATATTCCGAGTTCCAAAGTAGGGACAACTGTAATGGTGTAATCTGGTATTGAGGGTTCAACAGGGGATAGTCCAGTTAAGTCCTGTAGAGTCATCTTCATCTTTTTCCTGTACCCAATCTCCATCACTGCCTTTATAGGTGTTGCCCTTGTCTTGTACGGGGCATCCTTCCGAGTATGTCTCGGTCTTGATCAAGCAACAACAGTCGTTCTCCAAAGGTCAGCAAACTCGAAGAAGCGTTGTTAGTAAGTTAGTTAGTTAGTGAGAAGTCAAGAATGTAATAGTAGAATTCAAGGGGTTTATATAAGAGTCAAGGAGTATATACTCAATCAAGGATGTTCAGGCTGTCCTAAACTATCGATCATTGCTAGGGCTCGTCCTACAGTCAAGTACAGCTCTGATACCACCTGAAACGAACCAGATTTCCAAAACTGGAAACCCGATCCTCGGCACCTCTGTGATAGTCCCAGGAAGTGGCTATCACGTGCAATCCCTGTCTCAAGTGGTACAAATCCATACAACACAGGAATAGAGGGAATATTACATAATTTTTATTAATACATCAGAGTACAACATTTCGGCATGAGCCGGGTACAAGTCCAACTAGACTAAACAAGAAAGGTAAATCATCTACGCAGCGGATCTATCGAAGCGAAGCGTCTCCAGCTCCACAGGCAAACTTGAGTGTAGGACCAGCTTTAGTCTTCCCATCCTTTGTCGTTGAGGTCGTAGTCGGATTCCGAGTCTGAAAGTCCACCATCTACCCGATAAGCGGGTAGGTCATGTCAGCTTCCCAACAAAGAGCAAAAGCGGTGGATGAATTCTAGTATGCATGGATAAGCCTATATATGGCTGTAGCAAGTTTATGCAAGCAGCGGTAGCAACATCAAGGTAAGCGGTATTGTAGAGAGGTCACCATCTCCGAGGACATCCACACCTCCGAGGCCAACGCCTCTGGGGTCAACACCCCAAGCAAGGAAAGTACACCAAAGCACCGAATCTCAACCAAGACTCCGCATCCCACTCTCATCTGTGATGTGGGGTCACCAACTCCTATCCCCACATCTCAACGGCACGAAGCCGGGCTCACACACTCGGGGAAGAGAAGCAGCACAAGAAAATACTAGCCAGGTGAGAGATCGCAAGGGCTGTCCATACCAGTGGACACGGACTATAGCTATAGCTTTAACACTCTGCAGAGGTTGTACAACTGGACCCGCCGAGTAGAGCAGAATCAGATGCCTCCGATCCACCTCTCTACCTAACGGCCAGAGACCTAGCAGTGGATAGCACTCTCCTGCCTCTCCAAGCCTGACTCGTCCTGAACTGGGGCGCGAAACTTGCCAGCAGGGCCTCGGAGCTGTGAAACCATCCCCGGAGGAGCCGGGGCGACGTCTACTCGGGGGGTATGACCCGTCCCCCTCACACGACCACACCGGTCCGCCTACAGGCTGGATGCCATCCACATACTAGTTCTCGGACCGAACCCCGCCCATAACAAGGCGAACGGTTTGTACGAAAATAGCCCAAAGATCAAGGTCACACAGTCGATCGGTCCTTAATTGCAAGGAGCGAACACTCCACCAACTCCACCCGTCCGACACGCCGCTAGGGCGGGAGGCCAGGTCGCATCTCCCCTAGACAGGCGTTCACAAGTAACCAAAGCGGCTCGCTCCCGCGGTAACACATCAAGGATACACACTCACCCAAAACACACGCTAGAATACCGAGATATCCCAATCTCGGTCCAAACCAGAGATCCATCCATATCACGGATCAGGTAAACTGTATGGATAGTAAATATTGGGGACTAGCTAGGGGTCTGTAGCTAGTCCCAAAGGTAGGAAGTTCAAGGAACAGGGTATATCAAATCCAAGGCATGGCTAAAAGATTGTCTATGCATTTCAATCATCCAAAGCATCATAAGTAAAGCACTAGCAACTAAATAGCATGCATGGGATCTACATGGTTGGGAGTGACATGACACCTGCGCGGTAGTCGTCGTAGAGTAGTAGAGGTTGGGCCCTTCCTTCGAGTCAAAGGTCTTCCCAATCTTCACTGCTCGGGTTGTCGTCGCAGCTCGGGTCTTCAAACATGATCACAAGCCTACACGAGATGCGACGCGGAAATAAATAACGACAATCATCTAAGCATCAACTTCAAATAACATCAATTAGAAGAACCAAATAAATCCGAACTAGCTACAAGCAGCACTAGTTTAATTTAAGGAAATCAAAGTAATTAGTTTTATATCATAATAGTTTTAAGCTACTAGCTTTATATACTTAGTAAACAAAATTAGGGAGAGGGGTTAGCTCAAGGTTGAGTTTGCCGATCAAGGCTAGAGGTTTGGGGATTGCGCCTGCAAGGTATTAGCGTAACAGATAGGTGCAACAAAGTGGAAGCTCAGAGGATGAAGAGAGAGAGAAACAAGGCAGCGCGAGCTGGGCAAGAGTTCATCAGGACAAAGTGTGTGGCAGCAACACAAAGAGAAGGAAAGGATCGTATTGAGGGCGATAAAAGGATGGTGACGCGGTAAGACGTGCTCGGGAGCACGGTGGGGCAGGTGCTTGCAACGCGTCAATAACCACGGCGTAGTAGCTAGGTTGCAACGCGGGGTTGCCGTGCTTGAAGCAGAGGCCTCTGCTCTCGGCACGGCCGTCCATCACGCGCGGCGTTCTGGGTACTAACACTTGGTACGACGCGTGCTACACGGCTCAAAGCAAAGCAGAGAGAGAGCGGGTTTGCGACACAAAACGGTGGAAGCGGTGCAAGCAAGGAAAGCTATGAGAACACGACTCGGGGATGTAATTCGTGTCTGCAACACGTCAGTGGCTAGTTGCGGGGCTCCGGCGTCCCAGACCCACAATAGCGCAGTGGCGGTAGCGGCCACGAATCCTACTCCAAGTACGCGGGGCAAAACAGGGTTTGGTTCAAGGGCAAGAGAGGATAAGGATAGGGTAGCAGCGAGCGTCTCGAAATTATGAAACCAACGCAAGTGGTTTCATAATTTTCGGAGCTCCAGATAATTAGTTATGAATTTTGAAAGAAAAAGGGATTTATAAAGCATTTATTAAATTCTTTTATTTAAAACCGAAAATAATTTTATTAAAATAATGCTGACGTCAGCATGACGTCAGCGGTCAGCGGGTTAGTGGGCCTTAGGTGGGCCGAAAGTGTTGGAGGCCCATTGGGCCGGCCCAGATCAGCCCAAGGTTCAGCAAGTCTAGAAAAAGTCCTCCAACTGCTTGGTTCGGCCTGGTTAACTCGTTGGGCTAAGCAGGCTTCTGTGGGCCGAAGCCCACGCAAAGGTTTCATGAAAAAGTCCAGGGGAGCACCCTGAACTCCTTCTGGGTTCATTCGATTCCGGATCTGGGATCTCCTGCGGCATCGTGTGGCTGTGCCTATGTGGCCAAGGGGGTGGCTCCACTCAGACTCAAGAGAAGTGGGCCGCGCACCAGGTGTTTGACGGAATGCCAGAAAGGATCCGCAGCACGGTCAGGGTTCGCCGGCGGCGGGATTTGGTTACGGCGGCGGCGACGCGCGTTCATCTGCAATGAAAGCACCTCGGCACGTAGGCCGGTCCTCATCACGCTGGCGAGCACGACCACGACGTCAGTGCGGTGTTCCAGAGCCGTGCGGCGCGGTGATGGCAGCAGGAGGTGTGATGCCAAGCCGGGCTGTGCACGCGGCGGAACGGCGAGGATCAGCGCGGTGCGGTGTGAGGTGGAGCAGCGCAAGGCAGAGCGGCAAGGCGGCGCAGCATGGCGAAAGGTGAGGCGGTGCGGCGCAACACAAAAAAGAGGCGGTGGCGCGAAGCAGAGCCGGGGTGCGTGCGTGGCGGAACGGCGAGGAGTGGACAGCGGGCACCATCGTTCATGGCACGACGGCACGAAGGCCGACCCAGATTGAGAACAGAGCAAGGGGAGATATGGCTTAGGCATGCTGCTCACCAGGGGCTCGGGGAAGGTCTCGTCGGTGCAGGGCGAGGTCAAGGCCGTGGCGAGGTCGGCGGTTGGCTCCTGCTCGGCGTGCTACGCAGGTGAAGGCTTCGTGCTCCCCGGCGAGGTGGAGCGGGCGACGAACACAGGGGCTTGGCGAAGACGTCCTTGGCTTTACTCGACGTCGGCGGCCTCTCCTCCGTTGGGCTCGATTGAGGTCATGGCGAGGCAGGGCGATCTCGGGGCCGTGGCAGCTTGGCGCAGTGCAGGCAGGCCGGGTGACGTGGTTGGGCTTGGGAGCGGTGTCGTCGTTCCCGGGTCGAGGATGCCGCAGCGACGTTGCCGATGTCGTGGACGTCCTCCAGCGCTTTGCGGCCGTCGACGTTGTCGTACACGGCGTCGTGGTGAAGCTTCAGGATGACAGCAATGGCGTCCTCAGCACGTGTGGCCTCCGGCTTGGCGTCGATGTTCCTGGCACCTCTTGGCGGCGGCGGCCCAGCACGGAGCGGCTTTTCCCCTATCGGCGTGGCGCAGCGCGTCGCAACGCTCTCTCCGTGCGGACCGTCTCCCCGGGGCGTAGCACGACGCGGCGCGGCACGGGTGGTGGCGCGGCGGTACTTGGCGGGGCGGCGCGCGGAGCAGAGATTTGGGGGAGAAGCAGAGGGGGCGGCACTGGATTGGTAATCGAGGAAGGGAATTCTCAATTGAGTTTGGCGAGTGCGCGCGGGGACTTGGTCCTCTCTGGCAGGCAGCGGCCGTGGCACAGGGTAGGAGGATGGTCCAAGTTACCCCTTGCCTTGGCGGTGAAGGGAAAAAGCGTGGACGCCTTCACAGCCGCACGAACAGGGGTGCAGAGGGGCGCGGCGCAGGGGTAAAGAGGGGATTTCCCCGGACGGAGTGCACGAGGTTGCGTCTGGGAGTGCGTGCGGCCCCGACGTTCGGGCCAGCGCGGCAGCCTCGTCCCATCGGGCGTGCCGGTGCGGCAGCAACGCGTGAGCAGCGGCGCAAGGGGGAAAAAGGGGTAGAAGAGGGGGGGATGACGACCCGGCCCCACCTGTCATAGAGACGGAAGTGGAGGGGTGCGGTGGCGGGCCGAGTGGGCCGTAAAACTAGATGGTTGGTGGGCTTGCGCGCAGGGGAAGAGGGTGTGGACTGATTTCGTGCAATGGGTTGAGGGATGTTGAGCGAACTTTGGTTGCTGAGTTTGGGCCCATGCTAGGTGTTAGATACTAAAATAGGTTTTGAATATAGATTTGGTTTATAAGTTTGAATCTGAATCACTTTCAAATTCAATCACCACACAATTTGACCTCTAATTAAAATTCAAGAAAAACCAAATCATATTTATACCATAATTTGAAAATAATTTTTATATGGTTTTATTTTATATGGAATTGGAGATGGGAGGCTAGCAAATTGGGCTCAATTTTGGTAGCATACATGTTCAAACAAAAAGTTTTAAATTTTTGCGAAAATTCACATATGGTAAAACATTCAAAATTCCGGGATGTTACACCGAGGCGCCGGCAGGAGATGTTGAGACGCCAGCCCCCGAGTCGTTGGCGGGGATGGGTGCCGCCGTGGTGGATGTTGGGGCTCCAGCCCCCGAGTCGTTGGCGGGGATAGGCGATGCGATGGCGGTCGAGGAGCAGGCCGTCCCTACCTCCGAGGAGACCCCGGCCGCGACGGGCGTCAAATTGATCGAGGATGTCGTTCCGGTCACGTCGGTGGCCGCCTCCACGATCGGCACCGTTCCCCCGCCGGACGCCCAGGAGGTCGTCGTTATCCCGGAATCACCTTCCCCTACCGCTTCTCCCCTTGTGGTGGCAGAGGAGTTGTTGCCGCCTCCAACCCGGGAGGTCGGAGATAGCTCAAGGGGCCCGGGATCGACCCCGTCGATGTTCGAGGAGAAAGAGGAAGCACCGCCGCTCTGGCTGGTGCCCGTCACGCAGGTAGAGACCTCCGTCGACTTCGACGTCGATGGTGGCGCGAAATCCTCGGCCCACCGGAATCTCGAGAGGGGCCTGCGCCAGAGCAAGCGGGCGCTGCGCCAATCAGAGCGGGCGTTTAGGGAACTGATCCTGCCTGCCGCGAGGGTGAGTCGTCGATTTCTTTGTTTTCCATCCTCCATCTTCCCTTCAATCTTGTCATTTTTTCTGACCGTGGAACTCCTCCGTGGCTCAGGAGCTAGTCGGGCGCGGCGCCGACAGGTCCCGAGCCATCGAGACGCTCCGGGCGGAGAAAGCTCAACTGGAGGCACAGCTGGCCGCGACCCACCTTGTCGTGGCGGCTGGCGAGGTCGGTAGAGCGACCGAACGCGCGGCCCTTGAGGCGAGGGCGAAGTCCGCGGTGTACCGCACGGCCGCTGCGCAAGCGGAGAAGGCCTCCTTGGAGGCGAAGTTGGCCGAGGCAGAAAAGGCAGCGGCGGAGCTGCGATCCAATGCCGAGGCCGCCGCTCGAGCTGCCAGCCAGGAAAAGACGGAGCTCGAGGCAAGAGCGGGCCGGGCCGAGTCCGACCTCCAGGTGACCCGTGAGAGGGTGACGGCCCTCGAGGCCCAAGTCAGCGATGTCAACGCTGAGAAGGACCAGCTCCTAGAGGTCACCCAGAAACACGAGGAGGAGATCCTCGGTGAGTGCCCCGCGACCTGTTGTCTTCACATTTCTCCTCATGTATAGCCGCTTGGTCTCGTGACCTTATTTTGTTTTTTGGTGATGGGAAGACCTCCGCATGGCTTGCGACGGCTTGGTGAAGCAGGTCACGGATAAGGAGAGCACCGTGCCCACCCTGCTCGTTAAGAATCAGGAGCTGGTGGACCTTGTCTGCGAGTCTTTCGAGAAGTTGGACAGTAAGAGGCGTACCCTTGTCGCATTTTGCCCTTTCTTGGCGAGACGTTTTCTGCTAATGCTCGTCTTTCTTTTGCTTAGAAACCGTAGCGGAGCTCGAGTAGATGCGGAAGTCGTACGAGGGCGTCAAGAAGTCCCTCGCGGAGGTGCAGACGATCCGCGACAAGATGTCCCAAGCCGTGCTGAATGATCTCGGGGTCGCTGCTGCTCCTACCTTGAAGGACCGCCTGGCACTGGCCGTCGGAACAGCTCATCGGCAATCACTGACCGTGGCGCGCGACGTGGTGCGCAAGGTGGTCGCGGTCTTTCTGTCGCACTACCTGGGGCTGGATCGGAAGCTGCTGAGCGAAGGATGATGCCCCGGCTATGACAACGATGCGTACGACGCTATTACGAGGGACACCGTCGACTTCGCCGAAGCCATGACCGTCAACGCTCTTCACGACTTGGGCCTGTAAAAGAAACAGAGTAGCCTCGCAGGGGCTTTTGATTATATTTGATGATGGTTTGTAAAAAACTCGTGGGTCATGTGAACTCGTTTGTTATTTTGTTGCGCGACGTCTTCTTTTCCTGAGTAGTCAAGGGCTTGTGAGCCAAAGTAGTGCAGCCTAAAGCCTAGCCGGTGGTGCCTCGCTCTGTAGCCGCGGGGGCGTAGGAACTCGGCGGCCTAGCCAGGCTCAACCTTAAAGTAGCACTGCTTGGACGCGTAGCCCCGAGTACTTTTGGAAGGAAGAACGGGTGCACGTGTTTTTGCAAACAAGAAAACTCTTCAGAGTTATTGTTTAGACGGTTGCCCGACTACTTTCGAGGGAGCAAAGAAACAACTACTCGGAGTTGCGAACTTTGCTCGTGGGTCGTTGCACCGTAGCCGCAGGGGCGTAAGTACTCAGAGCCCAGACGAGCGCAGGCTCACTACCGCACGCGTTATCGCCCATCTCCTTAGCAAGTGTGGGTGTACCGTGGTGATCATACAAGAAACCGTAGATGGTTTTTGATCAAAAAAGTTTTCGAAACGTGTGGGGGAGGGATGCCGTGATCCCAAGTAACCCCCAAGCCCATGGACAAGTTAGAGACTTGCCCGTGGGATAAAACAGGCTTAAAAACGCTTTACTCGAGTACAAGACATAAGCTTGAAACGGAGATACCATCAGAACGAAAAATGAACATAGCTTTGAAGCTTTTTGCATTATCATAAGATGAAACAAAGAACTTTGCTTAAGGATAAAAGCAGCGTAACAGTTCTATGTTCCATGTGTTGGAAATGACTCTGTCGTCCTCGTATTTGAGCTTGAATGTACCCGGACGGAGCACCTGGTCGACGATGAATGGCCCCTCCCACGACGGAGAGAGCTTTTGCCGGCCCTCGTTGCTTTGAACTCGTCGGAGCATGAGGTCGCCGACTTGAAACTTGTGGATTCTTATGTTGCGCTCGTGGTAGCGTCGCAGGGCCTGCTGGTACTGTGCTGAGTGGAGGAGGGCCACGCTGCGCTCTTCATCCAACTGGTCGATGGCGTCCCCGAGAGCAACCTAATTGCCTTCTTCGGTGTAGGCTCGAACTCGTGCACTGCCGTAGTCGATGTCCGTTGGGAGGACCGCCTCCGACCCGTGCACTAGGAAGAAAGGCGTGCAGCCGCTGGCCCGACTAGCTGTGGTGCGTAGACTCCATAGAACGGACAGGAGCTCTGCGGCCCATGTAGCCCGGAACTTCTCCAGACGCTTGAAAATTCGTGGCTTCAGGCCTTGCAAGATCATGCCATTCACCCTCTCCACCTATCCATTGGTCCTCGGATGGCTGACGGCGGCCCAGTCCACGCGGATGTTGTTGTTGTCGCAGAACTTGAGAAATTTTTTTGCCAGTGAACTGGGTGTCGTTGTCGGTGATGATGGAGTTCGTGATCCCGAAGAGGTAGATGATGTCGGTGAAGAACGTGATGACCTCCTCGGAGCGAACGTTTGTTATGGGCTTGGCCTCGATCCACTTTGAGAAATTGTCGATGGCCACGAGTACGTGTGTGTAGCCCTCGGGCGGTTTCCTCAAAGGTCCGACCATGTCCAGTCCCCAGACCGCGAAGGGCCAGGTGATGGGGATGGTTTGGAGTGCTTGCGCTGGGAGATGAGTTTGCCACGCGTAAAATTGGCAGCCTTTGCAGCTGCGCACGATGCGAGTCGCGTCGGCGACTGCAGTCGGCCAGTAAAAACCTTGTCGGAAGGCTTTTCCGACAATAGTCTTTGGACCGACGTGGTGGCCGCACGTGTTGGCGTGAATGTCCTGCAGCAGCTCCTTGCCCTAGTCAGTTAGGATGCAACGCATGAGTAGGCCTTCGGCGCCCTTTCGTCGGAGCTCGCCATCGACCAGTCTGTAAGACTTGGCCATACATGCGATCCGTCTGGCTTCCTCCTTCTCGGGCGGCAGCTTGCCTTCTACCATCCACTCGAGGATCGAGATCCTCCAGTCTGGGTCTTCAAGGTTGGGCTCGCGCACCTCGTCGATCTCCATGACCTCTTGCGCTGAGGGTTCTTGCGGCTTGTCCTCCTCGGAACGGACGGGCGGCTCGTACTGGTCACTGGCAAAGACCCCCGTGCGGAACGGGTTTTCGATTAGATGCCGCTTTTGCGAGAGTGACTACTGAATTGTACTTGCGCAGCACATGATTGAGCTCGAGCCCGTGGAATTTGTCTTCCAGTTCATGCACTTCTTGACAATATGCAGCCATTTTTGGGCTCAAGCAATTCTTCTCCTTCATCACCTACCCTACGACCAGGCCGGAGTCTCCCCGGATCTCGAGACGGCAAATTCCGAGTTCGAGGGCGATCCGGAGACCGTTGACGAGGTCTTCGTACTCTACGACATTATTGGAGGCCGCGAAATGTAGTCGGACCATGTACTCCATACGCACGCCCAGAGGCGAGATGAAGACAAGCCCGACCCCAGCTCCTTCTTTCATGAGCGATCCGTCGAAGTACATAAGCCACGTCTCGTGCTCGATGGGCGCTGGCGAAGTCTGGATCTCTGTCCACTCGGTGACGAAGTCGTCCAGTGCTTGTGACTTGATGGCGCTGCGGGGCGCGTAAGTAATGTTCTGCCACATCAACTCGAGGGCCCACTTAGCTATTCTTCCTTCTGCTTCTGGGCTCTGTATGACCTCGCCAAGCGGATATTTGGATACCACTGTGATGGGGTGTGAATCGAAATATTGCCAGAGCTTCCGCTTGGTGATGAGGACAGCGTAGATCAACTTTTGGATTTGCGAGTAGCGTGTCTTTGAATCGGAGAGGACTTCACTCACAAAGTATACGGGGCGTTGCACCTTTTGTGTTTTCCCGGGCTCGTCTCGCTCGACAACCAGCACCGCGCTCACGACCTAAGTCGTTGCAGCGATGTACAGGAGCATGGACTCTTCCTCCGCTGGTGCTATGAGCACCGGCGGGCTTTTGAGCATGTTTTTGAGCGAGTCGAGCGCTTCTTGCGCCTCGAGCGTCCACGTGAAGTGCGCAGACTTCTTCATGAGTTTGTACAGCGGCAGGCTGCGTTCACCAAGTTGGGGTATGAAACAGCTAAGAGCCGCGAGGCATCCTGTGACGCACTGCACCCCTTTCAGGTTCCTGATCGGCCCCATGCTCGTGATGGCTGAGATCTTATCGGGATTCGCCTCGATGCCACGTTCCGACACGACGAACCCAAGAAGCATGCCTCCGGGGACCCCGAAAACGCACTTCTCGGGGTTTAGCTTTACGCAGTGCTCCCTTAGCTTCTCGAAGACCGTGGTGAGATCAGGGATCAGGTTGCCCACCTTTTTTGACTTCACCACGATATCATCAACGTATGCTTCGATCAGCCATCCGATGAGGTCGCCAAAGACGCGTCGCATGCATCTCCGGAACGTGGCTCCTGCATTCTTCAACCAGAACGACACGGATGCGTAGCAAAATACGCTGAAAGGGGTGATGAACGAGGTCGCGAGCTGGTCGGCCAGGCTCATCACGATCTGGTGGTACCCGGAATAAGCGTCGAGAAAACAGAGGGTTTAGCACCCGGCTGTCGAGTCGACTACTTGATCTATACGTGGTAATGGAAACAGATCTTTTGGACATGCCTTGTTCAGGCTCGTATAGTCGACACATATTCTCCATTTTCCATTTTTCTTCTTAACGAGTACAGGATTTGCTAACCACTCGGGGTGGTACACTTCACGAATGAACCCTGCACTAAGGAGCTTCTTGATCTCTTCGCCGATGGCCTTGCACTTGTCGGAGCTGAAATGGTGAAGACGCTGAAGCCGGGCTTAATGTTAAGCTTGTGCTCGGCGACCTCCCTTGGAATCCCCGGCACGTCGGAGGGCTTCCATGCAAACACATCGAGGTTCGCTCGGAGGAAGTCGACGAGTGCGCTTTCCAATTTAGGGTCGAGCACCGTCCCGATACGGATCGAGCGACCATCGTCGGAGACGTCCACCTCCTTGGCGTCCTTGGCGGGCTTGAAAGAGCATGCTGCGCGCTTGGACGACTCGGGGATATCGGGGTCCTCGGTGAGGGGCTCTGCGGCGAGCTTCTCGGACCGGATCAGTGCCTCAGCGAACTAAAAACACTCAGCATCGCACTCGTATGCGTACTGGAACGACGTGCCCACTGTGATGACACCCTTCGGACCGGGCATCTTCAGCTTTAGGTACGTGTAGTTTGGGACGGCCATAAACTTCGCGTATGCTGGCCTTCCGAGTATCGCGTGATACGTTCCCGGGAACCCGACCACCTCGAAGGTGAGGGTCTCCTTTCGGAAGTTGCTCGGTGTTCCGAAAGTGATGGGCAGGTCGATCTGCCCGAGGGGAACAGCCTCCATCCCGGGTACGACCCAGTGGAATGGCGCCGTTGACGGCCGCAGTCGGGACCGTGGAATTCTCATGTCGTCGAGAGTCGAGGCGTAGATGACGTTGAGGCCGCTTCCTCCATCCATCAGCACCTTGTGCACGCGCTTGGTGCCGAACAAGGGTGCCACGACCAGCGGCTAGTTTCCTGGCTGCGGAACATGGTCGGGATGGTCACGGCGGTCAAACGTGACCGGCGTCTCCGACCACTTTAGATATGTCGGCGTCGCGCATTCGGCATGGTAGACTTCCCGTCGGATCAGCTTCTCTTGGCGCCTGGGTGGCCGCGCCGCCGACCCCCCGAAGATCATCATGACAGCACTGTCCTCTTCAGGGTACCCTGCTTCATCGTTGTCCTTGTCCTTCCCCCCTTTGCAAGCCAGAGCGGGATCACGCTTCTTCAGCGTGCAGACGTAGTAGGCCTTCATCAGGTTGCAGTCCTTGAGCGCATGCTTGACTGGGCCTCCGTGGTTGGGGCATGGTGCCTCCAGCAGCTTCTCGAAGTGGTCCTTGGGTGGGTTGCCCTTGGGTCTCGCCGTCTTCCGGTCGACAGCGGTCACAAGGGTGTCGTCGCGGTACAGCTTGTCCTTGTTCTTCTTCTTCTTGTTGGATGGAACAGACGGACCCCCACCAGCTTCTGCCGGTTGTTTTCCCTTGCTGGTGCCGGGGCTGAGCGTTGCGGCTATGACTTCTTCTCTGTTGGCGTGGTCCGTGGTGATGTCGAGGAGCTCCCGAGTAGATCGCGACTTCCGTCGCCAGATCCAGTGGATCAACGTGGCACACGTGGTGCCGTTCTGGAACACTGAGATGATGTCAGTGTCGGTGGTGTTGGGCAGCTCAGTGCACCGCTTGGAGAAGCACCGGATGTAGTCGTGCAGGCTCTCTCCCTTTACCTGCTTGCAGTTGCGTAGGTCCCACAGGTTGCCTGGTCGAGTGTACGTGCCCTGGAAGTTGCCAATGAACGCGTCACGCAGCTGCGACCAGCTGTCGATCTTGCCTCAAGGCAGGTGCTCGAGCCACGTGCGGGCCGAGACGGCGAGGTGTAGCAGGAGGTTCTTGATGATGAATAGGTCATCCCGCACACCACCGGTGTTGCACGCCAGCCGGTAGTCTTCTAACCAAACATTAGAATTGGTTTCCCCATCGTACTTGGGTACGGTGGTCGGAACCCAAAAGCGAGGAGGAAAACGCGCACCGCGGACGCTCTTCCCGAAGGCTCGAGGTCCTTGGGCGTCGGATGAGTTGCTCCGGCTCCGGTCCTCATCGCTGTCATAGCGGCCACCGCGCCGCCGGTTGTACTCCTTGCGAGGTTGCTGCTCGTGGTTGTCGCCCTGGCCGCGTCCATCCTCTGCCACGCCTTGATGGTGTCGTGCGCATCGCGGTTGGGACCCAGGCGGCTCTTGACGGGAACATTGACTTCCTCGGACTGACGCGGCTACTGTGATGGTGCCGCAGGTTGTCGCTGTTCGGAGTGCCCACGCCCTTGCGAGCCCCGCTGACGAGAGGCGGAGCTCTCCGCCTGTTGTATGGCAGCAGTCTCAAGGAGCGTCTTGAGCTGTTGGTGCATCTCCTTTTCCTGGGGCGTGGTAGGCTCTGGGATCTTTCGGAGAAGAACAGCCGCCGCCGCCAGGTTCTGTGACACCCTCTTGAAAACGGGCGTGCCATTGACGACGTCGCGGTCGTCGTTGATGATACGTTGCTGGACGTCTCACGCGCGCGAGCGGGAGTCGGGTTCGCGTCCTACCCGAGTTGCTGGTGGAGCAAGGCCCGCTCGTCGTCGAGTTGGCGCTGTGCATCCTCCAGCTCGTCTAGTCATGCCCGTCGTGCGGCGTCGTTGGGGTGGCCCTGCGCCACAGCCGTGCTGTCCGCCGTCGAGCTGTGGGCGGACTGGACGACCCCTTCTGGAGTCTGGGCCGGCACTGGCGCGACTGGGGCATTGCCAATGACGAAGCACTCGCGCGTGGGGTCGTACCCCTCCATGTCGGAGTCGTCGGAGTAGCCGAAGCAGTAATCTGCCGCCGCGTGAAAACGTCTGAAGGCGTCAACATCTCGGAGCCTGGAATAGTCCCATTCCGGGTCCTCGCGGCCGCGTGTGCTGCCAGTGTTGGGGTACAACTCGTCGGGTGAGGTCGCGGCTAGGTTCCGATTTGCCAGGAGAAGATGGCCCGGGAGGTCCTCCTACATGGCCAGGTCCGTGCCCGACGACAATGAGTACACTGCTGTCGCGTTGCGCATCCCGCGGGGGAATGGCGGTGCCAGCGCGCTTTCCCTGGTGAGACGAGCCGTCGGGTCTGCTAACGGCAGGGATTCTTCTGTCACGACGGCAGGTAGTGGCTCGCCAGCTTCGACCCGCGGAGGGGAGCCGTCGTGCGCCGCCCTGCGTCGCTCCGCCCGTGCCTGCCGCGAGCGCTTGCCCGAGCGCCTTTTGCCCCGGGGCGACCGTGGGCCGGTGCCGGAGCTGGTGCCAACGCAGGCATGATTGCGTCCCTGTTGATGAGGCGCATGAGGTAGCCGTTGCCGGTCGCTTGGGACTCCAGGCTCCCGAACCGGATCTCGTACCCGGCTCGAACGATGGTGGCGGACCCTGAAGTGAGTGTCGAGACACGCGAAGCCCCCTACCTGGCGCGCCAACTGTCGGGGTTTGTCACCACCGGTAAGTAAATTTATACGAACGCGTGTCGGGAACCGCACGATGGCACAAGAGACTCATGGGATTATACTGGTTCGGGCCTCCGGAGAGTAATACCATACGTCCAGTCTGAAGAGGAGTGTTCTTTATGCTCAAATGTCCGTAGTAGGGGTTACAAACTAGTCGGGAGAGGGTTTCTGCGCCCTAGTCCCTGGTGTGCGTGCACAGAGTTCTTGTAGCAGAGTTCTGCGTACGTGAACGGGTGACAATGACTATGGGGTGGTATGAGATGAGATATCGATCGTGAGTGCGTGTGCGGGTGAGCGTGAGCGATGTTTATAGGTGTCCCCCTCCTCCCCTTTTATAGTCGCAAGGGAGAGGTCTATGGGGGTAAAAACGAGGATGGAGACTAGGTTATAGCGTAGGGTGTCCTTCTCCACATCAGGTCGTTATGATGGAGCGGCGGGAGCGGCGGAGGACTGTAGCGAGGTTACTGGTGACGGCGTAGGCCTCCTGGAATCGCGGACCCTGAGTAGTTGCCTTCGGAGCTTCTCGGGCTCGCCTCCGAGTAGTCCGTTAATCGTAGGGTGTAGGCTTCGTACCCTACTTCCATCAGTAGAGCAGGAGCGCGTCTTTCCCGGGCACTTTGGGAGTGGAGTGGCCTACGCCATGCCGTTCGTAGTATAGGGGGTGGCGCGCACTGTGACGTTCATGGCATAGTGGGCGGATACGCCCTCTGACACCAGATCGGCCTAGTTAGTGCGGCCCGGCGTGGAGGGGTCGGCACGTGGTGACGTGTGGGTGAGCGTGCGTGGATATCCCGGGATATCGGCGGTGGGCCCATGTCATCGTTGTCTTTGACACGAAGCTTGAACTTGTCGAGGACGGAAACTACTCGTGCGAACGAGTAGTCGGAGGAGGAGGAGGAAACTTGTCGTGCGAACCGCTACGTGGCCAGGGACTTGTCGTGTGGGCCCCCGGACGCTTGGATCTTGTCGGATGGGCCGTCATTTACTCGGAGGGGGAGGTAGCGGTGCACATGGTCCGCCTAGCTTCCGGCCCATGACGGAAACTGGTCGTACAGGCTGCCAGGTACTCGAAGGCGTAGTACTCATTGTACTGGCCGCTAAGTACACTATGTGTCAGTCCGTACTGCGTTTTTTGGTGATCATGGTGGGCCCTGGTCTAGGGCCTCGTCACTTGTGTTTGTTCTCACTTCTTGAGATTTAGTAACAATGGGAACTTTTAATGGACCGAAGTGAAAATAAAGAGTAGGTGATGAGTAGACCACTTGCAAGCTGCCTTTCTTTATCATTGTATGATTCTAAATTAGTTATTGCTTTGGTCGGTGTTGCAACTAGAACACAGTGGTGTACTCTTGATTGTGTTACCTTATGGCGTCCAAATGTGATCCATTCATACACCTCACATACATATTCACCCTTTTTTATGCAATATATGCTTCATGTTAGGATAGATCTGATAGATTAGATGGAAAACCATTGTTATTTCAATGTCAATGAACATATTGATAAACTTTGGAGGAGTATCTAAGAAAAAAAGGTACACACGACCCGTACGCTTGCGGAGTTGCGGTTCAAACTTGACGTGCTTATGAGCCGCCAACACTTGGCAATTCATAGAAGACCAAAATGCTACAATATTAACTTATGGTACAGTGCAGGAACTATTTCCTTCACAAAATCGCAGCAAACTGAAGCCAATAGAGAAGTAGTATCAGACAATCATCGTACAACAAGCATTACTACATGTAGGCCTTGCTTAGTTCCAAAGTTTCTACAGTTCACCTGTAACATCAAATGTTTGGACACTAATTACAGGTATGAAATGTAGATTAATGATAAGTTATTATGTGACCTCGGGTTAATTCGCAAAAAGATTTTTTAAGCCTAATTAGTCCATGTTTTAACAAAGTCGTGGTTCAGTAAACATGTGCTAATGATGAATTTGTTAGGCTTAAAAAAATCATCTCGCCAAAATCAGGTAAATTTTGTAATTAGTTTTTTATTAGTATCCAAACACCTCTTTCTGACATCACATGAAACATTTTTTTTCGAGATTACACAGTACAACGCAGACGCTCACAACACGCATGCACACTCACCCCTATGAACACACGTACGCAAACCCTACCCCTATGAGCACCTGTGAAGGACTGAGCACCGGCAGATCTGGAGATTCTCGAAGTCACCACTAGCACCTCGTCGTCGACGGGAACGTCGCTTACCACTTAATGCATAACGCCGTAAATTCCCGAAATAAATCCAGGAAAAGGTGCGAGCACCAGGATTTGAACCCTGGTGGGTAGCGTCTCACTGGACCGTCCTACCATTGGACTACAAGCCCATTCGCATCACATGAAACATTTGATGTGATATCGTAAAGTTTTTCGCCACTCCAACTAAACACCGTGGAATAACAGAGTTCAGGTAGATTCCTCGCAAACTATAATCAGATTCCAAGCAAAAGAACAAGATTTCCAAAACAATAGCACGCGACAACACAAGTCACTAGTTGACAATGGAGATCTTTCGCTTCTTGTTCTCCCACCATCAACGATGATCATGCTCCTCTTGTTGGAGTCAGCCTCGCGAGCCATGGTGGTGTGGAGTGGTGGTGTTGTGGCGGCAGGGATTGTTGGTGTTGTGGCGACGGGGAGTGGTGTAGTGGATGGAGTGGTTGTTAGCATAGCTGACTTCTAGAGTTTAAGAACGACCACTACTGCTGTAGTGATTCGCACCGTAGCTGCTGCACAACCTATCCCGACCATTTCCGCCCTTTGGAAAGATAAAGTGGTCCTCAGATCTAGCAGATGGTGGCGAAGGGGGCGAAGGTGGTGAAGGCTTTGGGGATGAAGTTGGCGGCGGCGTCGGGGCGGTGGAGTTGGATTTCTTATTCTTGAGATCCACTTAACGACGACCTCTGCAAGCCTTGTAACTAGTCCACATGACTGGCAGTGACAGACTTCCACTCATTGTTACGTCAGCAAAATTGGTGACATATATGACATAAAATTTAATATCATAAACCCCTCCATGAAACCTCATTAAAATTGATCTAAAGCTTATGAAAAACGACAGTGGGGAGCAAACCTTTGTGCTCCTAGTGCTTTCTCTCTCGCTGGCTCGCTTTATCCTTTCGTTTTCCTTTTATTTTGATGGAGAGGAATCTCGTTGTCCTACCGCAAAAACACTCGTGTTGTCCTACCGCAAAAGCACTCGCTAACAAGGAATCTTGCAGTTTCTGCTAGCTAGTGGTGATTGTAGGAACATCTCGAACTTTATAATTTAATTAAGAAACCAATATATCAACGAAGGTAAGAAAATTGAAGCAACTTTTTGGTATGATAATAAACGCATAAATTATGTTTGTTTGTTCAGGTAGCCTCCGTTGCTGCATTGGTGCCGATGTGTGTGGCCTCTGCCGCCTTATAGTCAACGCCGGTGGTGGCCCCTTGGGCTAGGTTGAGGAGGTGGCCGACCAAGGTGGTGTCCATCGTCACGTGGGGCGCTCGGACAAGGAGTAGCGTTGGTGGAAGCAAAAGGAGATGGCCAGTCATGATTTGGATTTTGGGGAGTGTGCTGGGGCAAGGAGGACAGTAAGGAGTGAGTTTATTTAGACACCTACTTTTTAGTATTTTGGAGATGTCGTGCGAGAGAGAAGTCTAGAGAGTCTAAGGGAGGTAGAGTCCAAGGGAGGTCGACCCCGTCCAAGATATGTGATCTCTGCAACCTTAAAATTATATATTTGTTATTTTGAACTATATAATCTAAGCTTCAAGATTTTGTAAATGTAGAATTCTTTCGTAAAACAATGTAGAACTGTGTGTCACAAACTGCAGATAAATTATATATTTCAATAATTTTAGTCTGGATTTGGTATTTTTCAGCAGATGATTAGTTAGCATTGTTAGTAAAATTATATGAGAAGACTTAAGATATAGTGCCACTATGATAAGAAAAAGGTTTATGATTTGTAGAGATTTTAATGATGAAAATAAAATCTAAGATAATCAGTTGGGTACATTATCATGAATAGTATAAGCAGAGAAATTTCCCAATGAAAATAAAGTCAAGCACTATAGTGAAGAAGCATTTTTACTTATACTAGTAAATATCCCTCAGCAAAATAAAAAACTCCAAGTCCTTAGTAAAATATCTAGTGTAGTAAAGAGGATGAGTACCCCGCGTCCTTTGAGTAAATATCGAGTGTAGATAAAGAGGAATAGTGAACTGGTGGTCCTTTATTTTCGTATTAAGATAAACATTTATTATCAGAAACACTTGTGTTTGTTCTCACTTCTTGAGATTTAGTAACAATGGTAACTTTTAATGGACCGAAGTGGAAATAAAGAAATCATAGGCTCACAATTGCAAGGCATATATATCACAGGCACTGGTAATCTTCGGCGTCCAGAATGGACACCTCCGTGCTGATTAATGGTAAATAATACAAAGCTATTAATCAATGGAATTTCTATATCTTACAGCAAATAATGAAGATCAAATGAGGTAGCTTACTTTCAAAATGTCATCTCATGCTATTGCTTTTCTATTTGTTTGCCTAAAACAATACTACATAGCCAATAAATGTTGGTAGGGACTGCAAGCTTATACTTCAGCATCGCACTTTAGACTGTCTGCAACAGTACCTTCGATATGTCACCCTCAAAAGAATAATATTCCAATGCTCCTAAAAAATTTCTCCATCTAATTGACATCCTACCGCAACGTTACTCTCTATTGTCATACGTTCGTCCTGAAACTAAGCTCATAAAATTGTGTATTGAGAGTGACAGTTTTGTTATGTTAAAAAGCTGACATAATAGTCTACTCTTTCCGTCTCAAAATAAATACAAATCTAAGACTGGACACGTAAACCAATGTGTGGTGTAATGTTACTAAATTACTCCTTGTTTTTTTGGAAACATTACTCCTTGTTTTTTTGGAAACATCTAGCTATTGGTTTGTCTTTTGTACGAGAAACTTCCGGAGACTCTTGTTTTTTTATAGGTCAAAGTTGCATTTTGTGGGATAAATTTCAAACTCTATAATTATATTTATTTTGAGTCGGGGAGTAGGTAGGTAAGTGTGACTGTGAAATGCCACTGCCCTTCGGGCTAGAACTCGATAAAAGCGGCCACGTGGCCTGCGTGTGGGACGCGATCGACCTCCTTGCTGACACGATTATGCTTGAGCAATGGAGCCCGGCAGCCCACAGCGTTTTAACCCACTTGCCTATCTCGGGCTCTCGGCAGGTGTCCCTCGCATTCGTTCGTCCTCTCCCAGTTTTCAAAAGAACAGGTCCATGTTGTCAAAAAAAAAGAAAAGAAAAGAACAGGTCCATGTCCATGCGGTGCAGTTTTCAAATTAAGTTGGAGAGTGGAGCACATCTTAATGTTCGTGGCGTATGCCGCGTGCTGTACGCATGGCTGGCGAAGTGGCGAGGCGCAGGATCAACGTGTGGCTGTTCCATGCATAAACGCGGCATACCACGCAGAGCGTCTATCGGATACAGTTCGTGAGACGACAAAAGAAACCGGCTATCACCCCAATTTGGAAAGCACAAGCGGAGCCGAAATGTCGGATTTTTGCTTGGATCCTGCTTCATCATAGAATCCTCACTGCCAATAATCTAGCCAAACGGGGATGGCCACATGACCCGATGTGCCCGCTCTGTAACGCAGCACCGGAGACACCCACGCATTTATGCATGGAATGTCTGTTCACCCAGAGTGTATGGACGCAGCTGACTTCGTAGCTTGGAAGGCAAGACCTCCAGACATCCCCTCCACGCACAATCAGCAACAGGTGGAGCCGGCTACGACGCTCCTTTGATAAAAAAAAGTGAAACCAAGGTTTGATGGGCTCATGCTATATTTTTGGTGGAACATTTAGAAGGAACGCAATCGAAGGATTTTCCAACACAGCTCCCTGGATGTAGCCGAAGTGACTCAATGCATCACAAGTGATACAAAGTTGTACCAGGACGTAAGGATTTTCAAGCGGACGAGAACTCCAACGACCTCTGCTGCACCGGCTACTTTTCCTTAGTGGTTTAGTTGTTTCTTTTTCAGTTGTTTTTTCTTTAGTTGCCTTTCTAGTTTGTGCCGGGTTGGGCTTGAGAGATAGTTGTGTTTTCCCCACCCCATCGCGCCTTTGTTTGTTGTTTTTTCCTTTTTGTGTCCTTTTGCGTGTCCTCACGCTTTTCTTCTAATAAAAATTACGGCAAATCTCTTGCCGTTCCCTTAAAAAAAATATGTGGCTGCCTCGCTCGCATATCTTTCCTATATTTCCTTTCATTTCATTTTTTGCTATGTATAGACAAAAAGCTGACATTATAGCTAGTTGACATTCTTCTCTAAAGTTAGACTATCTGCAGCGTTGAACAACATCCACTACGGCATGCAGGTAGCGCAAACATTTAGAGTAAATTTCGCTACACCACTGCGTGGCAAAGCCTACGGTACGCAGTGGCGAAGCTAGGATTGGGATTTAGGGGGGGCTTGTTCTTCTTCTTCTTCATTTAGCTCCTTCTTTCCCTCTTCTACATCCTCAATTTTGTAAGGAAAGCTTAGAGGATTTCCATGGCATTGCCAGCAGTAGGAGGGGCTCCAGCCCCCCTAGACCCACTGCTGGCTACACCACTGACGGCATGCCATCGTAAACGAAGATTTACGGCACTCTCAGCGCAAACCAAGCCTTACGGCACCGCTGCTGCAGTCCAACTGCCTCCTCTCCTCGCGCGCAGGGATGGAAGAAGTAGGGAAAATGGAGGGAGGCCCCGCCGCAACGGGGGAGGGAGGAGGGTGCTGCACCGGAGATGCAGAGGACGAGCGGTGCCAGAGATGTGGAGGGCGAGCATCACCGGAGATGCGGAGGACGAGCGGCGGCCGTCGGCCTCCACTGGACGATCCGCACCGCCTGTGCTCGATCCGCGCCTCCGTTGGCTCCCCTGTAGCGCGAGGTCCAGGCCACCACCGTCAGGAGCCGACGGTGCCCGCCTCCCCGGAGAGAGCAGGGGATGGGCGGCACGGAGGGAGCAAGAGGGAGTCGTCCCCTGCTTCTCCGCCACCTCAGGCTCCTCCGCGGTCGACGCACGGAGCTCTGCCACCGCCGCCTCTGTTGACCTCTGCCGCACCCCACGCCACCGCTGACACACCATGACTGCCGCCTCCCTCTTCAAGCCAGCGTGGCCCTCCTCCGTCTGCACTCAATTCGTGCTCAGGGAGGAAAAACTAGGCCCGCCGGATGCCAGATCTTTACCGGCGAGGGTCACCGCCGGCCGACCGGGGAGGGGTGGCGTCGTCAGCATAGAGAAATAGAGATCGAGAGAGGGGTGAGGGAGAGATAAGGGTTATTTTATTGTTTTGCCCCTTTATTGTTTTGATAATTATATTTTAGTCCCTATAACTTCTATTTTCTCACTTTCTATTCCCTAAAACTTATAGTTCCTCACGTTTAAGTCCCTATAAAGGCAACAAATGAATTTTTAATTGAAGATGGTGGTTGGAGATGGATGAATAAAATATATAGCTATTGGGTATATATAGAGTAACAGGAGTGCGGGAGAAGTTGGTGTAGAGTAAAGCTTTTTACTGACGTGGCTAGAATATTCCTTTTAGAGTAAAAATATAAAATATTCTTTTTAGAGTAAAAATATAAAGCAACAGCCAGTGCGAATGGTCTTATCCGGGATATAAGTGCAAACGCTCATCTGAAATTCTGGATGCCACGCAAGTTATCCCGGCCCGGACATGAGTGCAAAACGGAAGTTATCTCGGCCCGGACATGATGTTAGGATATATGTACCTAATAGACTACTAATGGGCTGTTTCCTGCTGAGCTTGCGAGCCATATCTCTAGTTGGGCCTGCGGCCTGTTCAATTTGGGCCTGCGAGCCTGTTAGTTGTTTTACATATACCGGTAGAAGGAGTGGAGAGAGGCATCGAAGATTATTGTATCAAACTACTGTTCTTCCTGAAACACGCAACTGGCCTCCGGCCGTTCCTTCTGCTGCCCGATCCCCTTGCTCTTCGACCCTTGCTCTGATTCTTCTTCCAATCCCTTCCCCTGCTGTGTGCTGCTAACACATGAGTGCAAAACGGAATGTGCCACCGGACACAGGTACGCGTGAGAATTAGCACGTCTCAAAAAGATGAAAAGGGCATATGCCTGAGTCATGGGTGGTTTTCTCTCGCTTGATACGAGTATACATACATTGGCATTGCAATGCTCGTCGTATATATGCACTTTGTTAATGTGATCCCCAATTTTTCTCATATACATAAGTTGGCCGTTACTCAGGCAGTGGGCCGATATTCTTTTCCACATATGGGTTTCTTTTACTATGTTTGTTTTTTGGGCCCAGCTGTAACGCTATGGCAGGAAAAGAAAACCTGAAAATTTATTTTCTCATGCCTATTTAGAACACGAAATTCAGAAAAAGCGATTCGAAAAAAAAAACTTCAGAAAAAGGGAAACATGGTATAAACATGAAAGATCATACAAAAATTACTACAAAACATGGTGCTGAGTTATGAGACACAAAAAGAAACCATGGCAGAATGTCTTGACTCTTGAACAATACACACATTACAAAGCCCAAAACGCAAAATGTAGTGATGATTGCGCAATAAATAAAAAAGCATATACATATATAGAAGCATTTCTTATTTGAACAGTCTGTGTTTTTTTTCAAAAAAAATCGCTACTCACATGGAGTGGCTGTTTTTCTAGTGTCAGTTCATGAGGTGGGCAACTCCTCTCTGCTGTATTCCTCAGGAGGATTTCTTCCTGTCTTGCAGTCGCTCAAATAAACTGGCATCGAACACGCCCCGGACAGTTTCTCGCTGCAACAAGCCATCTTTGTCCTTTGCCACGCTGTAGAGTAAACGCCATTCAGCGATGGCAGCGAGCCTGTGGGGTATAGGATGTGCAATTTTACAAGGTGAGCTCTGAGGACAAAATTTTCAAGTGAAAGCACAAGTACATCTGTACATTCATAATAAGTAGACAAACATGGTTTTACAAGAGCAATATTACTAGCTACTAGTCTTACCAGCCAAGGAAATCATACATATTGCGGTTTGCCTTAAGCATCAAGTTCAATTCGTCTTTTGTCAAAGCATTTGGGTGAGTACGGCCGTACTTGCTGAATATTGCATCAAATTTTGATGGCTCAAACCTGTGCAAATTCAAGTAAAAAAACTAATTAAATTTAGATATAATTTTCTTTGGCTTGAAATGGTGGCCTTTCAGAGAAATAAGCAAGACATACCTCCCTTCAGTGTCATAGGTTTCAGAATCACTCCCATGTTTACCCTTGTGAATGTTCTTTACGTGGATGGAGAGCAAAAGGGAAGGTAACCATCCCTACATCCAAAGAGAACATTTTTTTAGAAAAAAAAAATCCATTTTACTACTGTCATCTATCTGCTTTGTCCATATAACCTCCTCAACAAAATTTAGACTCAATTTACTCCCTAAACCAATTTCAATTGGTCCAATCTACCCCTAATACGATTTGAATTTTTTATTTCTCTACATACAAGTTTAAATTTTGTGAGTAGATAGGGAACATGACACTCATAGTATAAAATGTGCTATTTTTTTATTTACATAGATCAAGAATATTTAATATGAAATTGATCATAGTGATACAAAAACTGCATAAAAGGTAATGATGAAAAAATCATAATGTATTTTTTTCTAATATAGGACATTGTGTTATAATATCTAGAAAAAATTGAACTCAAAACTCAACTTGTACACGAAGAAATAAAAAGGATAAATTTTATAGGGGTAGATTGGGCCAACTAAAATAGTTGAGGTAAGTAAATCAAACCTAAATTTTGGTTTGGGTTAGTAAAATTATTTTTTTTCTTTTTTATGTATAAAAAAATGAAGCACAAAAGAACTTCCACTTCATGTAAAATCATCTGTTCAGAAACAAGTTTTAGTGAAAAAATTTCGACAAGACATCAAGTACAAGGTAAACCAAAATTATTTCAGTGCCAGCTAGAGATTTCTTTTTTTTTTACTGGCAGACAATAAAAAGTAGTGCTGTGGCACACACTACTCAGTACTCACTCAGAAGTCAGAACTGAATGTCTGCATGTCTGAAACGTGATAAAAACCAGTCTAGCAAAATTGCAGCGGAACAGCAGAAGGGAAACACGTAGAGAGGCCGAGAGAACGTTACCGGTTGAGTGGGATAACTGATGATGAGGTTGATGAGGAACGAGAAAATGAGGGAGATAAAGAACCCAAACCCTACTGCGCGCATGCCTGAAAAAGCAAGGAGGCACAATAAAAAGATCATTACAAGTTTGTACAACGTTTGAATAATCGATGAAGAAATAGTCTCCTGTCGATCGATTATTTCTACCGCTGGAGAAGACAATTTTGATCTGTGTCTTCTTCTCTGATGAGATGGGCATGCAGGTTGATCATTCGATCGAGTATGCAGTGAAGTGGTTCAGCTGGTCCTGTTCGCCTGCTCACCTTGGAAAGTCTCCCATGGGTGGACGATGCCGTCGCCGTTGCGGTCGAAGAAGGCGACGTGCTGCTGGAGCACGCTCATGCCGCGGGGATCCCGCCCCTCTGTCCCCTTGGGGTGGCTCGGGTCCACGGCCGCCATAGCTCTCGCGAGATCTGCAGGGAAAGAGACGGAAGCGATCAGTGCTCCCGAGCTGGATCGTGCTTTGTTCTAGCAATGGCGAAGGAATCAAGGTGACGAGAAGAAGGTCAGAGTTGCTATTCTTACATGGCTTGGGAAGCTGCTCCTGCAGGTTGGGGTTGAGCCTCCGCTCCTTGGTGACCGTCGCCTGGGGGGCCTCCGTCTGCATAGACGGGTCGGCGGCCGACGACGACGCCATGCTTGCTACCTCACGGGCTGATTTCGCGGGATCTCTGCAGAGTGCAGACCAAACGGAACAAGCAGCCCAAGCAAAGAGAACGGAAATGAAGGAGTTGCAAAGGACGAAGGCGCAGGAATGATCGGGGAGTTCCGGAGTCGGGAGCGGCGCAGAGGCAGAGCCACGCGCTCTGCTTTTAAGCTAGGCAGACGGGCGTGTCCTCCACCTGGAAGCACCACACGTCGCGAAGTACGTACACGTGGATGGCAGAGGAAGGCCATTGCAGACAGTGACGCGTGAACAACAGCTTCAGGATTTCAGGAACGGTGCAGAAAAGATAATAATGCAGGTCCCACGACTGAATGAGCGGATCCACTGGCGGACCTAAGGCCCGGCCAGCCTGGGCAGCTGCCCGGGCTTCTTGCTGGCCTGCCTTGTGTTTGTTAGTAAACCTTTAAATAGTTCAGCGCAAGAAAAAATATTATGAGCTGCTTGCAGTCCAACTGAAATACTTAGCCAGTTAACTTAGTACGTAAACTCAATAACCGAAGAAATTAGCACGGAAGGTTCATTTGCAGTTGCAGCGTGGATGCTCCCAATTCCAGCTACATTCGGGATTCTAGTTAGAGGAAGACTGTAGGGTATGCAACTTGCAGCCTGCGCGAGGGCGTAGGGTGAGCACGGCAGCTGCTCACCGGCATCGACGCACTTGAGCACGCACGCATGCAGCTGCCTCGAACATGTATGCTAGCATAGTGTGTATCTCCTTTGAAGAGATGCTATTGGAACTTTTGTTATTAGATTATTAGCAAATAATTTATCTTAGTGTCTTATTGAGATATGTTTTATCGTATTTTCATTTTTCATATTCATATGTGCACAAAATGGTAATTTTAGTTTCGAAAATTGTCACAGTTATCACTTATGTTTATGTTAGTGATTAATATGTTGTGCGAACTCGCTATCCGTTGCGACGATGTTCGCCCAAGCTAAAAAAACCTCTGGGTCCGCCACTGCGGATCAGCAGCTCGTGCGAGACCCCCCGAGAACGAGATTGGGTTACTTTATGCCAAATGGACTGAATACCGTGATCGCCCGCCCCCGCATAATCCAGTGTTAAACACGCGATCTCCTCGCTTGCACGCGCTGACATTGGCGTGCCTGGAGTTGCCATCGTCCCAAGTCCCAACACTATTCTATGCTCTGGAATTCGTGGCTCGTACTATTTGGAGCAGATAGTCAATAGCCTCCATGCTTCTTGCACGTTGTCCAGCTCCATCGTCGCGCGCATACGTACGTTTTCTCTATTTGTTTTTGGCGCCGTCCCGGCGATCTGGGCACAACTGATCCGGATAAACAATAACATGGCAACTAGGAGTAGACGGGCCGGGCTAGTGCGCATCTCGACGATTCTCCAGTTTTTTTAATCTCTTGATTGATCTGGAAACTTGCATTGGCTTTGCTAGAGCAGAAAAGCAGATCCGGCCGGTGTAAACAATGGCGTCAGCTGCGATCTTGCAAGCTGAGAGCGCGCACGTCTCAGGTTCTCGACGCCCTCTCTGGAAAGCGGCAGCGCTGTGTGTGGCGAAAAGGGTAAACGCGTTCTGGGATCCTACCGTGGCTGTGCTCTGTATGCATGCATGCATGTGCAGATGTGCTGTGCTGGCGACTGGCGAGCGATCTTCTCCGGCGGTGTGTGAGAGATCCGATGCCGATGCCGGCGCCGCCGCGTCGAGCGAACAGCCGATCCATGAAACCGGCGAAGTATCCTGGCTTGTCTGAGACTATGTAACTGAAAATGGAAATGCATGCGGCATACATACACTTGATACCAAATCACTATGTAACTGAAAATGGAAATGCATGCGGCATACATACACTTGATACCACAAATCGGCTATATATATTCATGTGCGTGGTGAAATTAAGAAGAGATCGTAGATGATAAACCTTTTTATTGACAATGCAACTCAATATCTAAATCTATTTCACCCGGTTGAGCTTTAGCTTTCCCCTAGTACTATATCGTTGCGTAGCACGTCCAAGTGTATACATCTTCCATAAATTGCCAACGGCCCCGATCAGTATAAGGGATCTTCAGTAGCTCCTGATCAATTGTGTCTTTTGCATCCTCTCCCATCAGTTCCAACAAAGAAACAGCGCATGGCATTTTTTCAAAGGCGCGTAGAGTCACGCTCTTGATTGATTTCGAGCACTTAAATAAGAAACCAACAAGATCCATCTCCACATGTGCTCCTGTGAAACCACTTATTTTCACATCTGCCAAGTATTCCAACAAGAACTTGTTTTGACTTCTCCCAGCATCCAAGTCGTCACACATGCACTTCTGGCGCGCCCAGACCTGCAATCAGAAGCAATAAAATAAATCTGTCAGTTTGCATTCAGGGTATGCATTTTGGAACTGTTCTTCGAAGGCATAAATCATAATCAATATACCGAGTCTTGTTTCAGAAAGAACATACCGGGTCTGTCTCGGTGAGCTGGATGCACAGTGATCTCAACCGGGGGCACCTGGATAGCAACGCTGATATACTCGTCACAAGATGACGACGTGGAAAGATCCATGCTTCCAAGTCTATGCTCGTAACCATGGCGAATGGCGCAGCGCCATCCGACGCCAGATCAACCAGCTCACTGACGGTGACATCGCCTGGTACATAATGTTCAAGTTTGGCACTGATGTGTTCGACGCCAGGGCAGTTCTCCAAGAGCCGCAACCCAACATCCGTGTCGCGGCAGTATCGCCCATGCATGTCTAGATGAAGGTCGACGAGACGGCGAACACCTGCGAGGTCATGTATGTCAAGTGCTGGATGAAGCCTGTAACGGGGCCAGATGTGGATGCCGATCTCCTGCAACGAGGGCGCCGTGACCGTGACTCTGGCCCCCTCACTGACGACGACGTAGTTGTAGCAGAGCTCAACCCTCAGGACGCGCAGTTTGGGCGCCGTCACGTCTAGCGTCTGCAGGCCTTCCGCCGAGGGAAGAAGAAGAAGCTCTTCCAGCGCCTCGGCGCGGAGCACCAGCTGGGGTAGCTTCCTTGCGGACATGACTTCGAGCTTGCGCAGGCGAGGGCAGCAGGACGACACGAAGTCGCCGAGGGTGCGCCCACCGCCCGGCGCCTCCGCCTCGTCGAACGACGCGTTGGAGATGCTGAGCTCCGTCAGCGCCTCGTACCTCGCTGCCGCGGCCATCGGGAGCTGGAACCTGTAGCCCGCCGAAAGGTGGATCCGGATAGACGTCGCCCTCCCATGGCTCGGTAGCTGGATGGCCGGCGGATGGGTCCGGTAGGGGATGTGGATGCAAGGGATGGAGAGGCAGAAGGACTCGGCGACGTGCCGCATGGCGTAGCGGATCCACTCGTTGGCACGCCCCGGCGAGGCGCAGTAGTTGTGTCGTTTCATGACGATCTTGAGAGACCGTAGCTCGGCGTCGCCACGTTGGTCGAGAACCCAGGCCACGAAGCTCGCGAAGCGGCATCTCACTTCGGTCGTCGAGGGGCGCGGGGCGTGGTCTTGCTTCCAGTACGGCACGGTGTCGCATGTCACCTCCGTCTCCAAGAACGAGAGGCCCTGGGCGTGGATCCACACGCGCCGCCATCGCCGGGAGAGCACGGCCGTGCGGGAGGCGGCGGTGGCGTCGGGCAGGAAGCCGAGGATGACGTGAAGCAGGTCGTCGGGGAGGGCGCTGATCCGATCGACATCGCCGGCTGCATCCATTGTTGGTTCCTGCCCTGCAATGCGCTACGAGATCTGGGTGGCCGAGAAATTCCAGGTTTTAGTTTCCAGGCTGATTGTTAGTTGGACTTGTTCTCTTTCTTCCTTGCCTTGATCCGTTTGTTACGAAATTTCAACATTCCAGATTCGAATAGGTTTCCTCCTCAAAAAAAAAAAAGATGGAGAAATTTCAACATTCCAGATTCGAATAGGTTTCCTCCTCAAAAAAGAAAGAAAAAGGTTTCCTTCTGGGCGACGGCTCTGCACTCCAAACTCCGGCGAGCGGCTCGGCGGAGTGGAGCGGACATTTGGAGGGTGGGGACTCTGCGCTTGCCGGCCGGGACGACTGGAGGTGGCGGGTGGCGGCGGCAGCCAAGCAGGGGCACTTCGCAAAATTCCAATCCAAAACCAGGGAGTTATTTGCATATATTCGGATCGCGGTTATTAATCACGAGGGTGTTATTCAAAACTATTTAGATCGCGATTTTTAGTCGCGATTCAAAGTAGGGGTCCTTTTGCAAATGTTTCGCAATGGCGACATCTCTATCTCTCCCGGTGAGGTCGCGCCACCGCCGGCGAACCCCGCTGGCACCGCTGCTAGACATCCTGCTCCAATATCAGTGAATTAACGCGCTCAGACTCTGCCTCTAACCTTGCACGCGGGCCGCAGCGACCTCAGCCGTAAGATGCCGCTGTCAGGGAAGAGAGGAAGACGCGCTTGGCAAAGTGCTCGCCGCCGTCTCCCCGCAAGAACAGGCCGCACGGTCCACCTTTACGTATTCATCCGTCCATACTCCGAGATCTATATGCACGCAATCATCTATAATCTTCTCCTATCTGGTCTGAACCCAAGTCTGAAGACTGAAACTCTACTTTGTTGCAGTTCATTCCATCTTCAGTTATTTTCAGTCTCTGTCAAATTTCGAGAAAATTGCAAAAAATTGAGGTATGGACCATATGGTAGTTGAAAGTAATCCCACTGCATTTCAAATACCAAATTGCTTTGGTGACTACTCATTTCGCTTATTGTTAAAGAACTTAGGATAAGAAATCCATTACCAACTCAGTAAAATATTATATTACAGTATCTGCCAGTGCTAGGATGCATGGGAAATAGGAGGTGGTGACGTTAAAATACCAAGTACCTTTTGTACTACTTGGTTTGCTTACAGTTTCAGATACAAAGTTCAGAACAAATGTACCTTGACTTTAATTTGCCTTAGTTCTCAAATATATATTTTTCAGAAGATCCAATATTTTCGTGCTAGAGACTACTCAATGCCTAAGAATGCACAATTCTTGCATACAATGGCTTAGAATCTCATGTGTGTCATAAACTCATATTTGTGCTTGCCTTTTGTTTTCAGTTCAACCGTGTGGTCTTTGGTGACCAGATGGAGATAGAGCAAGCTATCAACTTCTCGTTGCAAGCAGGGACTCAAGGTGTTAGGATCATATAATTTTGTTATGTATATACTAAGGATCTGTCTCCTCGTCAAATGATTGATTTTTAGGTATCCCTCAATCACTTTTTTGTTAACCATAGATCCTAAATCCAACGGTGGGAGGAAGTGGGTACTTTTTTTTTGTCCAATCATCAGAATTGATTGAGTTTTAAATTCTTCTCAATCACTTTTTGAGATAGACCCTTTAAGGCTTGTCTGTACAAAAACTGATTGAGATTTTCTTTGATCTCGATCACTTTCTTAATAAATACACAAGATTTTTTTGGAATCCAGATAGGTTCTTTGAGTTGTTAATTTTTCACACTTTGGGCACCGTTTCTTCTTCTTTTTTTAGCCCTCATTTTTGTTGCAAAGAAAAAACAGGCCCAAAAATAATTCATAGGTAGCGGAAAACTAGATTTCAGCCTCACCAAAAAAACACTTTTGGCCTCGTCTTCTTGGTACAAACCGTGATCGATTGAGGGATGAAAGAAGACTTAAAAAACGAAACAGAGGAAGAAGCTGGAGGCGACCAAATATCTCCTCTTTAGTTAAGTTTAGGCCAAGCCTCTCTAGATGAACAAACATTTTCTGAACATCTCACCTTTGTAGCCAATAATCGCATCGACTTTATGTGAAAGAATCATAATCCGGAAGACACTAGTTCCAGGCTAACCAAGATAGCTGTTTTCACTAGCAGAGTCACCAGAGCCTTCGTCATCAAGCACCTTGTTTCAGAATACTCTGCTCATGGGATTTGTTGGCTACCTTATGAATCTTTTGCTCCTTAGAACTTTACTGCATCTTAACCATGCCACCAGAGGTGAGGGATCAAAAACCTATAGACAACACAGGTTCTATGTCAATTTTTACAAAGATATGAAAACCTACATAAAGCAAAAAAAGCTTAATGGTTTAAATTCTTTCTAAACTTTAAATATGCTAAAGTGAATGCTCTGTGTCTTACATGCACAAGCAAACAACATACACAGTTAAACAAAATTAAATGCTTGATTCATATTAAAAATGGAGGCTGAGAAGTCTTTCTACATTGTAGTCAAATGACTAATTTATCCTTAAAAACAAGAGAATCTAAAGCATCTGAGCTGAATGTTGGAAGAAGGAGATACAAAAGCTTAGTGCCCAAGAGTTGAGGAAGAAAGGCATAGCATGGGTTCCTAAAGGAAGCATTCAAACTCAAGACACGGGTGATAATCAATCAAAAGGTGCAACACAGTTGAAGGAGAAGAAAATATATGAGAGACGATCTTCAAAACTAAGGTTTGCACCAAATCATCAAAATTATTGGTCGTTACCTAAATCATTTGCTTCACAAATACCACATATGCCTATGTTTTGGAATTCATCCTTAGGTGTGCTTGATTATCCCTCATACTCTTATTTTGGTCCTTGGGTTCCACATGGATCATCTTTATATCATAGAGGGTCATCACCATATTGCTATGCATATTAATCAATAATAATAGCCGAAATATTTAGTTCTTAGGGATAGTTTTAATTTATGAATTTACATATCTCTATTCTTCTATTTCGGTTGTGCATACTCTTACGGATGGATTCATTACGGATGATATTGAATTATCGTCCTTGACAACATATATGGCCGATGAATCTCTTTAATCGTCGTCCTAAAATGACAGCTTCCTGATGAGAGGTTTCTTATGACCTTTTTTGGTGCTTTAAGTGCTTGGGGGGCAAAACTTTATCAAAAAGAGTAATTTGTCATTATGGAGTTTCTATTTACTAAATCGGCTTGCAAAACTTTCTCAGAATGTTGGTGCTGTTCATATTTCACCAAATGATGGTGTTTTGAGAAATTTTGGCCGGTTGATGTATTTAGCCTCAATTAACAAGCCAAATATGAATTTTTTATATTCAGGTTAGAATTGGGGATTGTAGTTGTAAAATCATACAGATACATTTAGTGATTCATTGTTGAAGGCACAACAAATATTTGTGTTTAAATGGGTCACTAAAGGTTTTTCTTAACAAATGTCTAGAGAATTATTTCAATTTTATATGCATAATGTATCTAGACTAAAAAATTCAGAATCAACACTCTGGAAATATAAACATCAGGCTGTAATGTTTTAAAAGACATTTGCATAAGAGTGGCCGGTGTTTAGCAAATATCAGAGATCGCATTCTGAATGGACCGGTCTAATTGCCATCGTGACCGGTCTGACTGACCTTTGTGATCGGTCTGACCGGTGTATTTTGGCTTTTAAAGTTTTAGAGCTTGTTGAGGCCAAGATTAGCGCTTAGAAAAAGTTTGTTATTGGCTATTAGCATAATATGCATTAGAAGGATTAGTCGAGAACAAACAAAAAAGAGTACAAGAGTAATCCGGCTATCATCAATTACAAGACAATTGTGTCATATTCACTTTTTGGGCTGATTACTACATCACGTGGATGCAGGATGCAATTTAAAATTATTCTATACTTTTTCATAATCAATTTGAGAAGTATTGCGAAGATCAATTGACATTATAGCAATTTGGTCAATTTATGCATTCACAATAGTTTGTAGGTATGAGCATGAGTTTAAATTACCAGTTCAAGGATCCACGGCCGAGGTAACATGTACTCTGGCTTGTTTCCCTCACACAAGATATATTAACAGCATCAACACATCAAATCCTTCATATTATACAAAAACAAGTAATATGGTCGATAGATGCTATCGTCCTTAAAAGGTGAGACTTGTTTGCAATGCTTGTGCTCAACTTTGTTCCTATGTAGTTGTGGTGCTGATAAGTATTTCTTGGTACGCAAGCTTTACCAAGAAACATAGGGCATATGTTGACATTCAAAAATAGCACGGTCCAAGATATGTTAATTTATTACTAACCCTTGATATTTTTGCTAGTTTAGCTTGGATATGTATTTTACAGGATAAGAGGGTCATCTTGGATGTTGTGAATATGATTTCATTGAAGGGACAAAGAAGTACTTGGAGAAGCGCCAATATGGGGTCAAGTCATGGGTTCAAGTATACCGAGATGAAGCTTTTGCTAAGATGATCAAGATGGACATGTAGATCATATAATCATGGTCAAAAGTGGTTGATCTGGCTCATGTGACGAGATCAACTGATCTGGATCAACTGATCTGGATGGGGTGTCTTCGCTGCTCGTGGCTCGGCATGATCTTCGGGTTGGGGCGGAGGCGAAATCCTTTACCTTCTTGCAGGCCGATGATGATGACGCCTGCGGGCGCCCTTTCTTCTTGGAGCATCATTCGTTCGCCCCCTCCTGAGGTTGGTTGTCTTGGTCGGCGTGGTTTCCCTTCCCTGTACCTGCCTGCGCTCTACTCTTCGCATTGTCGCCTCGGTTGCCTTGGTTTTGGCGGATGCTTTGCCGCCCTGTCGTCTTGTTCGCGGTTGGTGGTCGTGGTCACGGCGGATGCTTGGCCGTCGTTGTTCCACTCTGACCGATGTTTGCTGGCGGGTTCCTTACTGTCATGGTTGTACTGCTTGGTGGATGCTTGGCCACCTTGCGAGCTTGGCGGGTGCTTGTTGCCATTGTGGTCGTGCTGGCGGATGCTTTGCCGCCGTTGTTCCGCTCTGTCAAATGCTTGCTAGTGGATTCTTTACCATCGTGGTTGTCTTCTTCGCTGGCGGATGCTTTGCCGCCGTGGTCGTGCTGCTTCATGGATGATTTGGCTCTCGTCTGTGGTGGTTCTCCCTCGGCTTCTATGGCGGCAATGTGACCTCTTTCTGCAGGTTCAGCTCCCTGGGTGGCGTGTCACGTGGCAAGGTTGAGGAGTCCTTTCCCTCGTGCTTCTTCTGTTGTTTCAGTGTGTTGTGTTTGCGGCTTCACCCGCCTCTGTTTGTGGTTGTAGGTCGTCTGTGTTGGCTCTTGTATTTCCGCACTTTGGAGGTTCTCCTAAAGTTTCTTATATGTAATTCTCTTCTTCTTAATGAAAAACGTGATGTGCATGTCTAAAAAAAATGAGTCTCTGAATCGCCTCCGCGTCGCCCTTGCTCCGCCGCCCAGATAGCCTTCGCGCCGCCCCTACGCGACAAACACAAGGTGAGGAATAGAAAATGAAAGAAAAAATACCTTCGGTGCATAAATGGTCCGGGTGCGCGTTCGTGGGTTTGAAACAAGCCGGCTAAACAGGAAAGAATACCCGGATTGAATCCAGCGGCTCATTGAAAATCCAATGGTTTGTGGAAAACAGGCCCGTCCCGGGGGGGTGGGCAGCCAGTGCGCTGCCCATTAGCCCAAGCCGCTGAGGGCCATGAGCATGAGTATCAAGTGTACATAGTACACAAGCCTAGTAGTCGCACGGACGGGCGGACGGAACGAGATGAGAGAATCAGAGAAGACGAGGCGACAGCGTTGACGACTAGAGTATTAGCGAATAGCGATTCAACGACACCGGTCGGTCTTCCTCTCCTCTCGCTCGCTTGCATCCCCTTCAACCGTTTTCTGTTCACCGTTCTCCTTCTCCTCGCCAGTAGCTGATCCGGCTGATCGCTAGACGGGATCACACGAGGCCCAGCCCCCAGGCGACTTGCCCTTCTCGCCTTCTTGATTAGTGCTCCACAGCAAAGCCGCAAAGGTATGAATTTGATTGCAGTTTTGCAGATGCAGACTTGTAGTTTATTAGTACTTGATTAGTGCTTACGAGGATAGAGATTGACGTCAAAGAATTAAATATATGCGACAAGTTATCTTATCGATACTATTATATACTGTAATTGTTATATTAAAATATTAGATTGTGGGACCTTTAGTGTCTTCCTTGCCCAAGAGCCTATAAATTTTGTGGGACGGCACTGGTGGAAAAGTGATTGAGAGGAACACAAAAATCAAGCATTTGAGCTTAAGCAAATCTGATATACTAAATCATGTTAATTCTCAGGTTAACATACTTTGTGATAGTTTGATTCCATATGATTCTCTTGCCATGATTTTTGTCTGTTTCTTCAGGGACTTGTTGTATGAAGGTTTTCGAGCATTAGTAGGTTTTTTCTAGATATCACTTTTTCTAGATATTCAGATGCACCTCTGCTTTACCTGCTATGTGGTGAGTGAACCTGCAAGCTAGCTAAAAAAAAAAAACTAGGCCGGGGGTGAGAAGACCCACCGGTTTTTCATTAAGAAGAAGGAATCTTCTCCCGACCTAGAAAATCCCCGAACCCCGGTACACCGGCGAGGGGATTTTTTTTGTGGGAATAAATCCCGGTGAGAAACCTGCGTCGCATGGGGATCGAACGCAGGCCGTCGGTGTGCACAGCTGCACACCCGACCAGCCGAGCTACGTGCTCCTCTCTGAACCTGCAAGCTGCAGCAGCAGCATCATCCATACGTGTTGGATCCATCATGCTATTGGAAGGTTCCCCAGTGAAGACAATCATCTCTGGAACACATGTGAGTTTGCCAGTAAATCCCTGTTCCTCTTGATTGGTAGATACTTGAGATCAGCACCGTCAAAGGATGAGATCATGGTTACGTAATGTGGAGTGTCTCTATCTCTTTTCTCCGGTTAGTGCATCGTCTTAGATTTTTCTTTGGCTAAGTTTCTCACACACCATAGGATATTAGAACATTGGAAAACAATTTTAAACATGATTGGCATCTAAAAGTTATTTCAGTTTATATGGTTGTTATATGATATTAGAACACTGAAAAACACTTTTAACAGGATGCGCCTATGCCTAATTCAACACTGAATTGGCTTCACTATGAACTTTAGTGGTGTGTAGCACGTCCAAGTGTATACATCTTCTTCCCCAAAATGCCAAGACCCCCCAGCAGTACAAGGGATATTCATTAGTTTTGTATGAGCAGTCTCTAGGTCATCTTCGTCGCCTTCTGCCATCATCCGTTTCAAAACCTCATAATCAGGATACTTTGCTGTAGCATGTATAGTCACCCTCCTGATTGAACTGGAGCTCTCAAATAGCAATGTCAGCAGCTCCATATCCTCGTTTGCTCCTACGAAGCCACGTATTGTCACCTCTTCCAGAGATCCCAGGAATAACTTTTGATGGAACCTCCACGTCTCCACTTCATCACAGAAGCACTTGGCCCCTGACCGAAGCCCCTGCAGCTCAAGAGGGAAGTAAGCATAAATTCACTTTGCAGGTCCTGACATTGTGTTTATACTATTAAAACTGTGTTATCTTTGGAATTAATAGTAGTAATAACTAGTTCTGTTTTTTTATTACTAACTCACCTCTATTGTTTCCGTGATGTGAATCTTCAAAGATCGCAGGCGAGGACACCTGGAGAGCAGAGCTGATATGCTCGATACAAGCTGACCCCTCGAAAAGAGGGGTGCTTCCACGGCCATGTCCCTGACATTGACAAAATAGGCCACTCCTTCAGTTGTTAGATCAACGAGCTCCCTGTTCGTGGCTCCCATTTCGTGCTCAAGAGACACGCCAATGTCCTCAACTCCAGGGCAGTTCTTCAGCAGCCGCAGGTTGTCGTCGTCGACGCAGTACGGCCCATGCATGTTCAGATGGACGTTGCTGAGTCGGCGAACGCTAGCCGTGCCATGTATTCCGAGGTTCGGACGCCTGCTGCCGGGAGGGTACTGTATCGCGATCTCCTCCAGCCTCGGCGTCGGCGCCGCGATCCTGACCACCTTTTCGCCGATCACGTGCTCGCTGCTATCGAACCCGAAGAAGCTTGGCCTGTCATCAAAGCATGAGTAGAGCTTCAGGACGAGCAGGCTAGGTGCCGCCACATCCAGCGTATGCAAGTCCCCTGCAAAGGAAAGCGTGAGCTCTTGGAGCGTCTCGGAGCGGATCACCAGCCAGGGCAGCCCACTTGGGGACGTGACTTCAAGCTTGCGCAGCCGAGGGCAGCAGGACGACACGAAGTCGCCGAGGGTGCGCCGGCCACCGCCAGGCGGCGCCGCCGCCTCGTCGAACGACGGGCTCCAGAGCACGAGCTCCGTGAGCGCTTCGTACCTCGCGGCCGCCGCCACCGGGAGCTGGAACGTGCGGCCCGATAGACGCATCTCGATGGACGCCATCCTCCCATGGCTAGGCAACACGACGGCCGGCTCATCGACCTGCAGCTGCAGTCCCTGCAGGTGTCCAAAAATTCTCGCAAGGTTGAGAGGCCGGTGCGGGAGTCGAAGGCAGAAAGATTTGACGACACGTCGCATGGCGTAGCGGAGCCACCCGTCGACGCGCTCAGGCGAGGCACAGAAGTCGCGCCGGGACATGCTGATCTCGAGAGACCCTATGTCGGCGTCACCGCGGCAAGCGAACACCCAGTCCACGAAACCCGCGAACCAGTCCGCCGGCATGGCGGAGCGCGACACTATGGTGTCCTCGAGCGCTAGATGCTGTGCGTGAACCCACACGCGCCGCCATCTCTTGGAGAGCACGGCCGTGCCGGTGACGGCGGTCGCTTCGCCCACGCCGGCGAGGATGGCGTGCAGCAAGTCGTCGGGAAGGGCACTAATCCGATCGATATCATCCGCCGAATCCATAGGATACGACCGTCGTCAACCGCGGTCTAGACGTACGTAGACATTGGCGGAACGTCTGTCCGAGATCTATATATCCGTAGATCGATCTTGCAACAATGCATACGAATCGGCAAGATTCAAGTGATGAGTGCGAAGAGGACTCAAATTGCATGCCTTGTTGTACTCCAACTAGTTGACATGAGTTACCTGAAAACAATAGCTAACTTTATAAGACCTACAGCGAGTTACCTGAAAACAATAGCTAAAAACAGGCCGAGTCCATGGCGTGCACAAATCCGACTCTAGATAGCCGGGCGATCGAGTGGAAGCTGGACACGATGGAGGGAGTGCGCCGATGATGGGTTGCCATGTCTCTCCGGTGGACGGTGGTGGCCTAGAGAGGAAGAAAGGAAAATGGGAAGGAACTGCGGGAAGACAGGAAGAGGACGGTATTTCAGATACCGTCCACCCCTTAATCTTGGTCCGCCCCCAATTTTCCGGTGCCAGACATACGCTAAAATTCCAAGAAAAATCATGGACACTGAAAATGCATCGCTGCGATATTGTGCAAATTTTCAGACCCTCGCACGCTGTGTAGATGGAGAATCGAAAAAGAGAAATCCTGGTCCAGGGTGGACGGTATTTCAAATACCGTCCACCCCTTAATCCTGACCCGCCCCCAATTTGTCAGTGCTAGATATACGCTAAAATTTCAAGAAAAATCATGGACACTGACAATGCTTCTACGCGATATGGTGCAAATTTTCAGACTCTCGCACGCTGTGTAGAGGGAGAATCGAAAAAGAGAAGTCCCGGTCCAGGGTGGACGGTATTTGAAATACCGTCCACCCCTTAATCCTGGTCCGCCCTCAATTTGCTGGTTCCATATATATGCTAAAATTCCAAGAAAAATCATGGGAACTGACAATGCATCTCCGCGATATATGGTGCAAATTTTCAGACCATCGCACGCTGTGTAGAGTTAGAATCGAAAAAGAGAAACCCCGGTACAGGGTGGAGGGTACTTCAAATACCGTCCACCCTACGAACCCCAATTCGCGATTATTTGCCGGAGCCACGGGCGCGCAAAAATCTGGCGAAAATTCATGGATACTGGAAATGAAAATCCGCAGCACTGTACAAAATTTTAGAATCTGATATGTTGCATAGAGGGAGAAATGTTTTCTAATAAAGGAAAGGTTTCTTCTTGGGGTGGTCGGCAGTCGGCACTAGATTTACTGACCACGCCAGAAACCGATTCAGGCTCCTATTTGCCAGTGGTATGGATTCGTATAAACTACCTAGAAAAACATGGAGATAGAGTATCAGTTTCCTCAGCGATATACAAAAATTCAGGTTCTAGTATGATGTTGGACACTTGGACATAGAAATTAAAAAAAGATGGAATTGGGACGGATAACTCTGTTTTCATGTGCCGAGTTCAGGTGACAGATGCATGTTCCCTGCTGTATGGCTAATGGCTACTGAGGAAATAATTCTGCACAAGCATGCACCAATTCACTAAGCATGCGTGCCTGATTAAGTTCTAAACTTCTGATGGTGAAGCCAGCAACGAGTACCGTACATCAGCCATGATATGTAGAACTGCAGTGCAGTTTGTTCTCTGAACTTGTGCCATATTCTCTCCTCAACCTGTTCGAGATTTTTTTTAGATAAAGACCTGTTAGAGATTTAGAGATCTTTGTCATTTAGTACAAGATCCACACATGTTGGCATCAGAAGTTAAGATTAGCATGCCAGCATCATGTTGTCCAGCTTCTTTTAGTCTGTACCCAGAGACCAAAAATCTAGATGTTGTTCAGACTTCAGAGTGTGCGGTGGATGTTTAAAATGTGCAGAGCTGCAAGAGTGTATTTAAAATTTTTTGTTCTCAAATTGCCACACAGACGTTTCAAATTAGTAGATGATAGCTGGGGGAATATGAGATGGAAAGGCTCCATCTTCTTCTTTTCTGGAACCCAGATGCCACCACATATGTAATGCATTACGAGATTCTAAAAAGACTGAAAGTCTAGACAAAAAATATAACAATTCTCCCACCAATGTAATGAGCGAAGTGACATATTTCATGTTTACATTTTACAACAACATAGCCCCTTCTAATCCCAAGCAAGTTGGGTTACAGTCTTACAGATACACAGTCACAAACATGACTAATTCTACGCTGAATTAGGACGACCATGATCCATGTCTTTCTCTGTTGCGTAGCTCGTCCAAGTAGCATCTTTACCAAAATGCCAACACCCCCGATCAGTATGTGGGATCTTCATCAGTTTCTGAACAATGCTCTCTGTGTCCTTTTCGTCTTCTTCCGCCATCATCCGTTCCAAAGAAACATGATCAGGAAAACTTGTTGTAGCATGCAATGTCAGGTTCCTGATTGAGTCTGAGCCCTCAAACAGCAATGTCAGGAGCTCCATATCCTCGTCCGCTCCTAAGAAGCCGCGTATGGTCACCTCTTCCAGATATCCCAGGGAGAACTTCCGATGAAACTTCCACGTGTCTACCTCATCGCAGAAGCACTTCCATGACCTCTGTAGTTCACAAAGCAACCGTAAATTCACTTCTACAGGCCTTGTCTAAACAGTATGTTTTCATGGAAATTAGTTAAAACTGTAGCTAGTTCTTGATTTACGAACTTACCTTGTCGGTTACGGTGGTGTCAATGGTCAAAGATCGCAGGTGAGGGCACCTCGAGAGCAGCGACGATATACTTGATACGAGGTGCCTGTCTGAGAAGTTAGGCGCTTTGAGGGCCATGCTCCTGACGCTGGCAAACGGAGCCGCTCCTTCCGACGTCAGATCAACGAGGTGAAGATTGCTGCCGAAACCGCCTCGGTGGTCAATCGTCACGGCGGCGTGTTCAACGCCAGGGCAGTTCTCCAAGAGCCACAAGCCGCCTTCATTGTCAAAGCAGTACGGCCCGTGCATGTCCAGATGAATATCGCTGAGACGACGAACGCTAGCCGGGTCCTGTATGTCTAGTTCCGGACGCTCGTCGTGGGTAAGGCTGTGCATCGCAATCTCCGCCAGCCTTGGCGCCGCGATTCGAACCACGTTCTTTGCAACCTGCTCGTTGCCATCGTCCAAACACTTTGGGTCACTGAAGCAGAGCTTGAGCTTGAGGACGCGCATGCTCGGCGCCGTCACGTCCAGCGTCCGCAGGTCCTCTGCCAGGAAAATCGTAAGCTCTTGGAGCGTCTCGGAGCGGATCACCAGCTGGGGCAACCCGGTAGGTGCGCAGATGTCAAGCTTCCGCAGGCGAGGGCAGCAGGACGACACGAAGTCGCCGAGGGTGCGCCGCCCGCCGCCGGGCGCCGCCTTCTCGTCGAACGACGCGCTGAGCCTGAGCTCCGTGAGCGCCTCGTACCTCGCGGCCGCCGGCACAGGAGGGAGCTGGAATCTGTCGTGCGCCGACAGGTACAGGGTGAGGGACGCCATCCTCCCGTGGCTGGGTAGCACGACGGGACGGCGGCGGACGACGCCTCGTGGCGGCGGCTGGTCCGGGAGCGAGAGGCTGAAGGATTTGACGACGCGGCGCATGGCGTAGCGGAGCCACGCGTTGACCTGCTCCGGTGGGGCGCAGCAGCCGATGTCGAGGGACCCGATGTCGACGCGACCTCGCTGGGCAAGCACCCAGTCCACGAAGCCCACGAAGTCGCCGCGCCTCGCCGACGTCACCGTGGTGTCCCAGAGCGCGAGGCGCGGCGCGCGGATCCACACGTGCCGCCATCGCCGGGAGAGCGTGGCCGTGCGCGTGACGGCGATCGCCTCGTGGACGGAGGCGAGGATGAGGTGGAGCAGTTCGTCGGGGAGGGCGCTGATCCGGTCGAGATCGCCGGCAGAGTCCATGAATCGGACGCGTTGGAAGCTGGAATTTGGAACTACTACGTTGAATCGAAACTAGTCGGATTTACTTGAGGGCAGAAAGAACCTACTCCTGCGAGTCGAATTTAATCGCATACTACCCCGATCAACAGGTTTTTAAAGACATTGACGGATTTTGATTGAATGCGGGGAGAATACGATTTTCGAATAGGAATCGAGGTGCATGCCGTGTTGTATGCGAGCCGGTGAACGCAAGACGTTCGAGAGAGCACGGGCGTGGGAGAGAGCCCCACGCTCACGCTCCACACCAGCAGAGCCATGATTTGGATCACGGAGACACCGATTGATCTAGTCCGTTGAAATCGCGAAGCCATCCGCGCTCCTCGCAAATCCGCTCACATACCCGGCATGCATGCACCTAAAAACTCTGCACCGTCGATATTTGTTCGAGATTTTCCTATGTTTAGGATAAAAAATTCTTCACCTCTTGCCCGGGTCCCACGGGCCCTGACCCGGTTCCTCGGCTCCAGTCACCTAGCGCCCGCATGCACATACTCTGCGTCCATAAGTTCCTGGTGGACCGCAAAGCCTGTACCACTTCCGGACCCACCGCTCAGTGACATGGTACAACCGTGACGTGGCGCGCCGAGACCTTTTACAGACTTTACCATTTTCTTTTGCTTTGACTGGTAAGGCTTGAGCGATAAAAACCATTCCGTCCGCTGCATTCGCTCCTCACAGCTCTCTCTCAATCGCTCCCTGAGTTAGAGCTGTCGCAAAAGAAGAGAAATAATCCCAGAGAAAAACACGGGAGCGTCTCGATCGATCGATCGATCGATCATCGCGGTGACGGTTTGAATAAGTTCCAGTGCGGTGCTGCCCCAATGCTCTGAATCTCTCCAACTGATCATGACGGGAAAGCCCCCTGCAGTCGCCAATTGATTTCAGGGGCACGTCTGCAGCCTACCGCTCTCGGATGATATAGAGGATCTGCAGAGGGTTCCGATGGAGCGCGGCCCCGATGGCGTCGTCCCGCCCAAATGCGCCACCGAGGTAAACCGCCGGTGTCCGGCCGCATCCGACATTCCGACGTGTTAGTGCTTGATTCCCTCCGCGTTCTTTACGACCCCGAGGAAATGGTTGAGCAGGATGCGATCCCGCCGAGCCCGACGCTTTCTTCTGAAGAGTTCCTCCAGTTCAGGCGGAAGGCCACCACGATCGTGGAGGAGTACTTCTCCACGGACGACGTCGCCGCGACGGCGAACGAGCTGCGGGAGCTCCGCGTGCCGTGCTACCACTACTACTTCGTCAAGAAGCTGGTGTCCGTGGCCATGGACCGCCACGACAGGGAGAAGGAGATGGCGGCCGTGCTGCTGTCCTCGCTCTACGGCGACGTCGTCGACCGACCGCAGCTGTACAAGGGCTTCTGCAAGCTCACCGAGTCCTGCGACGACCTCTCCGTCGACACGCCCGACGCCGTCGACATCCTCGCTGTCTTCGTCGCCCGCGCCATCGTCGACGACATGCTGCCGCCGGCGTTCCTGGCGAAGCAGGGCGCGTGCCTGCCCGGCGGCTGCAAGGGCGCCGAGGTCCTCCGCAGGGCGGAGAAGAGCTTCCTGTCCGTGCCGCACCACGGCGAGATCATCCTGCAGAGGTGGGGTGGGAGCAAGCGCATCACGGTCGAGGAGGCCAAGGCGAAGATCTCCGACATCCTCGAGGAGTACCTCGCCTCCGGCGACAGGAGCGAGGCGCTGCGGTGCATCAGGGACCTCAAGATCCCCTTCTTCCACCACGACGTCGTCAAGCGCGCGCTCGTCCTCGCCGTGGAGCGCGGCGGCGCGGCCGAGGGCCACATCCTGGACCTCCTCAAGTCGGCGTCCGAGGAAGGGGTCATCAACGAGAGCCAGGTCACCAAAGGGTTCGACCGCTTGATCGACTCTGTCGACGATCTGGCGCTTGACGTGCCAAACGCGAGGTGCCTCCTGAAATCGGTGATCCACAAGGCTTCGTCGGAGGGCTGGCTGTGCGCGTCGTGCCTGAAATCGTTGCCACCTGAGCCGAAGAAGGCCAGAGAGGTCGACGACGCGGCGGTGCGGCAGTTCAAGGCGAAGGCTGTGTCCATCATAAAGGAGTACTTCCTGACGGGCGACATCATGGAGGTGACGAGCAAGTTGGAGGCAGAGAACCCCCCGTGCTGTTCATCCTTCAACGCCATCTTCGTTAAGAAGCTGGTCAACGCCGCGATGGACCGGAAGAGCCGCGAGAAGGAGATGGTTTCGGTGCTTCTCTCCTCGCTCTGCATGCCGCCCGAGCACGTCGTGGCAGGGTTCCACCTCCTGATCGATGCCGCCGAGGACGCCGCGCTGGACAACCCGGCCATCGTCGAGGACCTCACCATGTTCTTTGCTAGGTCGGTGGTTGACGAGGTGATCGCGCCGTCGGACCTGGAGGCGATGGAGGAGGATGCCAGCGGCGTCAAGGCGGAAGGCTCCGCCGGCATGCTAGCGCTCCGGAACGCCCGTGCGCTGCTCGTCGCGAAGCTCTCCGGAGAGCGGATCCTGCGGTGCTGGGGAGGCGGGGGCAGCGGCAAGGCCGGGTGGGAGCTGGACGAGGTGAAGGACAAGATCGGCAGGCTGCTGCAGGAGTACGACTGCGGCGGCGACATCCGGGAGGCGTGCCGGTGCATCAAGGATCTGGGCCTGCCTTTCTTCCACCACGAGGTGGTGAAGAAGGCGCTGGTGGCTATCATCGAGAAGCGGGGCAAGGACGAGCGGCTGTGGGGCCTCCTCAGCGAGTGCTACGGGCGCGGCCTGATCACGCCGAACCAGATGACCAAGGGCTTCGAGAGGGTGGCCGACTGCGTCGAGGACCTCGCGCTCGACGTCCCTGACGCCGGGAAGCATCTCGGGTGCTGCGTCGAGCGCGCCAAGAAGGAAGGGTGGCTTGACCCGACCTTCTCGATGGCGAGGCCGGCGCAACCACTCGCCAATGGCGTTTGTTCGTGAGCGAACCGGCCGTTTACATTCAGGGATGCAGCACTGCAATTCCATTTCCTGGGGAGATCGTCTGCAACTTTTCTTTTTATTTTATAATAGCACGTGATTGCTACTATATACACTTGTATATGCATCGGCATTCGGCAGGAGGAAGAGAGGCAATTGATTAGGAGAGCATATACATTTACCGCAACAATTTTGTTGTAGGATCGGAAGCACGATCATCCGTGTTAGGTGTTTGCATGGCGTTCTGTACTGAAGAATTTGGGTTTGCCGTCTTTTTTGTGTTACCGTATTTTACAATGGTTTTGTCGAGAAAGTTTGCCATGTTGTTCCTCATCATTATTTATTTATTTATTTATCAAATGACACAAAATCATGCTCCTTTCTCTATTTTGTTTAGTTTACAATCGAATCATGTATAGGCATATCTTGGCGTGCTACTGTGCATGTGCCTCCGTGGTCTGCATGTATTTACTTTTGTTCTTTGAGTATAGGAATGCCGTACTATCAAGAGGATATAATATTAGTGTTATGACAAGTATCAAAAGTGCTCATTAGTTGACCTTTTTGAGAAATAATCTTGAGAAAGTTCTTGAGTGATCTAACAAATATTCAACCCAACCTTTGCCCCTGCATCTTGTCGGTGAAGTGTTGGCGAGAAGAGAAAAAAGTTTTTAAACTCTTTGTCCAGGGCGGTCTGACCGCCCTAGGTCGGCCAATGGCTAGTTTTTCAAACTAGCCGGGCAAGGGGATCTATCCGCCTGGTAAAGGCGGTCTAACCGCCTCGGGCTGGTTTCTAACGGCTAGTTTCTCTTATGTGGAGTATTTATACTCCACGAGCTCTACTTGTTGGAGCTGCTGCTTCTAGGGTTACTGGTGTGCTTCCCCTGCTGTTTTTTCTAAGTCAAAGTGTTGACATTTCGTAGCGCGATCACTTAAGAACAGATTTAGAATCCATCCTTGACGACAGCGCTAGAAATGCTTGTTGGCATTTTTTAACGTCATCACTAACGACACCGAGTTAGCGTGAGCATCAAGACTTGCCAAAGGTAAATCTAACGATCATGAACGAATCCGCAAGCGCACAGATAAACTATTGTAGCATTTCCCCAAGGAAGGAGAATATTCCAAGGGTATCGTATCCGTGGAAGGCAATGGCGAATATCAAGACTTATGCTTTTGCACTGAATGTAAACCAAGAGATAGATATAGAAGACAACAACTCAAAGACAGGGGTAAGAGAAATGATATGATAGGGTAGTGTGACACACACTCTCACTACCTCTACTCTAGTACACTACGGCTTAGGGGGAACATACGAGTTAGCTCTAGGTTCTAAGGTACTAAACATACAAAGCTAGAAGATATAAGAGATAAGCATAAAGCATTGCATGAAAGGGTAAGGTTCAACACCTAGGTACAAACGGGAAGATAGCCCGTGACGATCATCACTCTGCGAAACTACTCTTTAAACTCCTACAGCAATACCCCAGCGCGGAGGGTTTCAAAGGGTTCAACAGCTGTCACCACTGCGGCCTACCTCAATCGTTACGGGGGGCATGCCCATAACTAACGTAGCCACACAACCCAGGCACCATGCCTGGGTTGCTACTAGACTTCACCCGGCCCGGGCTATTGTGACCCAAGGTGAGAGCCACCAGAAGAGTGGTCAACTTAGACCGAGTACTGTAGCTTGAATACAAACTTCATGCAACACTAACATGCCATCTAACAAGATCAAACTAGGGCTAGACATACGAACGGATACGAACTCTCTTATGTCTAGTCAACAAGATCAAAGGGTCGTGATCGTGAAGAACACGAGCCTCTAACTTATGAACAAACACATATGGAATGAGTAAATCATCCTTCAAGTGGATCAAAAGGTAGTGTTCACGAAGAACACGAGTCTCTAAATGATGAACAAGAGATGAACTCAAGAACATATCAATCATATGATCTACCACTACTTTATATGAAATAGCTGAATAACTGAAGTAGATCAAAGTCATACAAAAAAATAAAGATACAAGAGAACTCATACCTAGACTCCAAAGTAGACTTGGAACCTGAATAAGAGCTACTCTAGCCTACCCCCTAGCCTTGGAAACTAAAAGTGAGAGGAGAATGAAGAGAGTGGTGTGTGAGAAATGGAACCCCTCCCCTTCTATTTATAGGCAAGGAGGAGGCTTTCTTCGGTGCTCAAAGTGCCTCAATTCACCCGAGGATGCAACAATGGACCAATGGGAAAGCAACAGATGAAGGGACGAGATGGATGGGCACTAAGGCGGTTCGGCCGATCCTAGGATCGGCCGGCCCCCTAGGCCCTCCTCTCGGGGTGTCCTTCCTCTGGGTGGCTTCCCTGTGGACCCTTCGATCACTCCCCCGTGCATGCCTCGTTTTGGAATCCTAGGTGGGCCCTTTGATCCTTGTGAAGTCCATGTGTCGCTCTCTGATTCATCGGTGAGTGCCTCCCTTGGATCAGTGACGTGGATTGCCACGTGTTTCCTTGGTGGCAGCCACCTCCTCAGCTGAGTTGACATGGATCTTCCATAGAAGGTGGGTTTCCATCTCTTTTCATGTTTATTTCACCTACATACAAATAATCTTCAAGGACAAGTGAAACTACATTATTCAAACCAAAATGCAAATAAATAATGCATATGCCTCCATTTATGTGAGAATATTGATGGCTGAAAGTAGTACTTAACAGCCGTCCACAAACTCCCCCAAGCTAACCTCTTGCTCGTCTCAAAGCAAGACATTAAGGACTTAGGTTGGTTGATCAGGAGGTTCTACGATGTCGTATTCTTAACTTATGGCAAACATACAGCAAAGCACTCTACCAAGAGTTGAACAAGTTGACAATATTCTTACCATTCGCTTGATGACATGGGGCATATAGCTTCACCTGCCTTAGGCGGTTGAGAGACATAATGGAGTTGGGGTAAAAACCGTCATCGAAGGGAGGCCAACATACATCGGAACAAATGAGACAAGTGAGGGAAGTCCCCCCTCTCAACCCCCTTGGGTTGCTTATATAGTTGAGGGGAGGGGTGGCAATTGTTGGCGGTCGATTTCCGTCAATCAAGATCACTTGTTACACTTTGGTTTGAACTTTGAATTATAACTAACCCGCCACTAGGCATACTAATGATGTAACAAGTTCACACTTGCATGTGGTTTTTGGAGTATGTTGTTTACGCAGGATTTAAGCGCCTAAATGAGGACTTCCGGGTAGAGTTCATCGAGCACTTTATGAGAAGATCACGAAGCCCGGCACAAGTCAAGACACGAAGTGAACATGACTTTAAATGACCCGAGGACCAAAGCATGAAGCCGTGAAACTCCGAGGACCTAGAAGATGCGGGAGTTCATGCGACAAGACCCCTTATCTTGATCGCGGGGATAATAACGTCTAAAGCCCATATGCGAAGATGCAAAATGTCAAAATTGCAAAAAAAAATCCGCGTGAAGGATGGCGGGCCTGAAGTGGGCAAGAGAGCCCAAGCCCTTGAGACGTAGAGGTTTACCCACGAGATCAACTCAGCCCGACAGATATTCGCGCAGCCAGAACAACGTGATCTTTCGGTGCAGATTCAGAGACTTAAACAGCCTCTAATGGCAAAAGTTTGAATACCAAAGTTGTGGGCCTCGACAAGAGCTTCGATTTGGACATATGGAAGGCCCAATCGGGTCAAGGAGCTAGGAGATATGGCCCCCGAAATACCTGCTGCGCAGATAAGTCTGAAATCAGACAGATTATCTTCCGAGGCCGCTTTGGGATCTTATATTCGTTTCCAAGGAAAGCAATGAATACCAAAGTTGGAGATAATTTTGTGGCACACAATCTAGATACCGAATTTGCATTATTTGGAGTCCGGACGTGGGAGATATGGTGCCGACAAGGAAGGGCTGCGAATCAAAAAAATCTGGGCGAGGCTGATTTTATGGAAACCAAGTTTGCTTAACTCCTAAGCAAGATCTCATGCAAGGCAAGGGGGAGCATGCCCCAAGGCTCCCCAAGGGTATAAATACAACCCCTTGGACGTCCAAGTGAGGGGTTGAATTCGATCCATCCAAGATATCTCGGTAAAACCTAGAAGCAAGCACCAGAGGGAGACGACGGCCGTCGCGAGTCCTCGAAGTTGTCTAGGAGATGGCTTAGGCCGACCCTAGCCGCCATGGCTGCCCTGCGTGGTTGTGCCATGGCGGAGTTCCGGAGCTACGTGTTCATCATCATAGGTATGGCCTCGGTGGTGATGGTGTAATGCATACTTTCATGTGAGTAATGATGATCTTGTCATTCGATCTATTAGCGATTCCATGTCTCCGTCTATACTTTTTACCTATCGTGAATGATTTAATTTTTAGTCTAATACATGTTTAGACTATATAGCATGCTCTATGTAATCGTGGTGATTAGATTTAGCATGTCGACCCCTCATGATTCGTAGACACGTTCATGTTTGAGCGTGCCCCTAGATTCCCCGCTTCATTAAGGGTGCATCGTGACAGGATGATACCCCCAAAAGAGCAGATGTCTTCAGGAGGTAGGCCGGAGGTAGGAGTTTAAGGATGCTAGTAGATGAGATGCTCGATTCGTTGCTCGTTTGCCGGAGTTTCAACTAGAAGGTGCTAGGCCTAGTTACCCCTTCGGTGGAGCTTTCCCTTAGCTGATGTTCTCGGGTGTGATCAACCTATACACTTCATGAATATCTCTTTAGGTTACCCTTTATATGCAATCAATGCTTCATGTTAGGTTAGATTGACTAGATAAGGTAGAGAACCTTAGTGGTTTGCTTCCGATCCACGGTTCGATAACCTTGGTCATACTCCGAGGGAAAAAGTGCTACAATGATCCGTGAGGGACGGTGAATCTTGACGTGTTTTTAGACGGTCAACAAGCCCTTTTTCTGGCGCCGTTGCTGGGGATCGGCAACTCGAACCCTAGGGTGATCTACCTTTCTATTTGACTAACCCTAATTTTTATTATTGCATATACACTTGTTTTCTTGTTTGTGTCCTTGAAAGCAGGTGAAAAGCTAGACACAAGACGCTCGAAGAGTTCTCTACACCCGCATTCCAACAAACTTGAAGATTCGCTCTTTAGTGGTAGGTGCTAACTTTTGTTAGTGACCCATCATCCGCTATCGAGCCCACACCCTACACGAGAGATGATAAAAAAGATAAGTCAACGTGTCAAATAAATTTTAAAAACTAATGTTTTGTGGAGAATTGTTTGATCAAGTAATAGGTATTGGAAGCAATCACGTGCCCCCAAGATAACAAGATCAAGCTCGTCAACATCTTTGAAGTTTCTGTCCGCATCAAGTTTTGCACAGCCTCATGGGAAGAACAACAAAACATCTTTGGATATTTAGAAGCCCCATGAAGTTACGCTTCCAACAAGTCAAGAATCAAGTCGATCGGAGGTTCGTACAAGCGGATATGGCCGAATCACCGATGGTTGCGCGTCCTGAAAATTTCTGGACAGCAAGCAAAGCTGAAGTGAAATAGCCATAACTCCCTGTTATGAACTTCGATTAAGATGAATGAGTACCCGTTAGAAAGGTAATTTCATAAACCCTTCAATAGAATTATATTTTAGTATATGTTCTGTTACGTATACAGGGGAAAATCCACAAGGAAGAGGCAGCAGCAATACGATGAGAACAAGATGGTGAAGATGAGGACGACAACAACGAAGAGGAGCTTGGGAAATGCTTCCATTAGACCACACATGAAGAAATTCAGAGGCTTGGAACAAAACAAAGACCCCTAGAGCATTGGCAAATGAAGACACAAGTTGGCAACATCCGATGTAAGGAGATGTTTGGAACAAACCACGAAGGATTACACACAAAGTACGACATCTAATGGCGCGGATGCTTTGGGCTCTCACACGAAGGATCATGGAGCTACATTTTCACAACCAAGATGTGTGAGCCCACAATTGAATAGAAGTGATCCTACACAAAGCAACCTTGACGACATGTGGCACGAAGAAGGAATTGAAAAGTTTACGCGAGCCATCTCCGATCATCAAGAACCGTTATCTTTCAACAAAATGACCATATTTTCATGTATAGTACCAAAGATCCTCTAGCCTACTTGGTTAGAGGGGGATGAGGTATGGTCACAACTAGGAGACCCGGGTTCGATTCCTCATTGGAGCGAATTTACAGGACTAGTTTAAAAAAATCCTCTCGCCGGTGGTGAAGCCGGGGTTCAGGGATTTTCTAAGTCGGGATTAGGTTCTATGACATCCTGGCCCAAGACTTAATAGGATTGATAGAATACTCCTACCAACAAGTTGCAACTTCTTTTTTGGAAGCCCATCTTGAAAGAACTCCAAAGTTAAGCGTGCTTGGCTTGGAGCGGTGGGTGACCGACCGGGAAGTCCTTCCCGAGTGCGCATGAGTGAGGACAAAGTGCGCAAAAAAGACATGTGTTGGTATGTGAGGATATTCTTGAGGTCCTAGAGAGCTGCCAGATGTAGGCGGGCCCGACCTCGGATAGGTGGGACGTTACATGTGGTATCAGAGCTGACTCCTGCGGTTTCATAGGGCGCGTGTGGGGCGTAGTTGCGCAGGCATGGTGCGCATGGCTGGTGTGGGCCCAGAGTGGTCACACAACATGGCACATGTGCTAGCACTGGACACACGGACATGGCTAAGAGAGAACGTTCCTGGCTTGGGGTCACACAGCATGGCACATGCGCTGGCGCTAGACACACAGACATGGCTAAGAGCGAACGTTCCTGGCTTGGGGTTGATCGACGAGGACGTCGATCTTCTAAGGGGGTGAGTATGTGACATCCTGTCCCAAGGCTTAATAGGATTGATAGAATACTCCTACCAACAAGTTGCAACTTCTTTTCCGGAAGTCCATCTTGAAAAAACTCCAAAGTTAAGCGAGCTTGGCTTGGAGCGATAGGTGACCGATCGGGAAGTCCTTCCCGAGTGCTCATGAGTGAGGAAAAAATGCGTAGAAAAGACATGTGTTGGTATGTGAGAATATTTTTGAGGTCCCAGAGAGCTGCCAGACGTAGGCGGACCCGGCCTCAGATAGGCGGGACGTTACAAGTTCCCTTCTCTTAATGAAAACAGTGGGGCGGTCTTAACCCTACCGGTTTAGTTTTATATTTTCATGTATAGTGTCATTTTCAAAAGAATGTTGCTATGCAATCATCTTAGCTTCTACTTTCAAATTTTACCTTAAAGTTTTGTTTAAAAATTCATGCAGCAACACGTCGGGTATCACCTGGTTACATATATAGATGCACCCCACTAAGGATCATAATTTCATTTCTCTCAACATGCACGTCTACTCCACATCACCATCTATTAGGACTATTCACCTGCAGGGTTTCTGTTGACGGTCGATTTTCGTCAACTAAAAGCACTTGTTTCGATGAAGATTGATCCTCGTCATCCTCCAACTCTGGCGGCGCCGCAGCAAGGCCTCGGCGTCCTCCTCCTTGTGGTGATCTCCTTGGGGCCTTGGACTTAGCGAATTATTGGCTCTCTGGCGTCTCTCATCCACCGTCTCTCCGGCTCTGGCTCTCCCCCGGCTCTCCGATGAATGGATCCCCCCTCTTGCACGTTCGGGGGGGGGGTTGTATTTATACCCTTGGGGAGCCTTGGGGCGAGCTCCACCTTTCCTTGCATGAAATCTTCCTTGGGATAAAAGCGAACTTGGTTTTCATAAAATAAGCCTCGTCCAGATTTTCCTGATTCGCAGTCCTTCCTTGCCGGCACCATGTCTCCCACATCTGATTTCGCAGTCCAAATAATACAAATTCGGTGTCTAAATTGTGTGCCACAAAATTATCTCCAACTTTGGTACTCATTGCTTTCCTTGGAAACGAAGATAAGATCCCCAAACGGCCTCGATATATAATCTGTCTGATTTCGGATTTATCTGCGCAGCAGGTATTTTGGGGGCATATCTCCTAGATCCTTGACCTGAATTGAGCCTTCCATATGTCCAAATCAAAGTTCTCATCGAGTCCCACAACTTTAGTATTCAAACTTTTGTCATTAGAAGCTGTTTAAGTCTCCGAATCTGCACCGAAAGATCATGTTGTTCTGGGCTGTGCGAATATCTCTGAGGCTGAGTTGATCTCGTGGGTAAACCTCCAAGTCCTCAGAGTTTTACGACTTCGTGCTTTGGTCCTCGGGTCATTTGGAGTCATGTTCACTTCGTGGCTTGACTTGTACCGGGCTTCATTATCTTCTCATAAAGTGCTCGATGAACTTTGCCCGAAAGTCCTCCTTTAAGTGCTTAAATCCTATGTAAACAACATACTTCAAAAACCACATGCAAGTGTGAACTTTTTACATCATTAGTATGCCTAGTGGCGGGTTAGTTATAATTCAAAGCTCAAACCAAAGTGTAACAAGTGCTTTTAGTTGACGGAAATCGACCGCCAACATCCCCCTATGCTTAGATCTTGCTCGTCCTCTAGCAAGTTGCTCACAAAATCATTCATCCATGGAGTGTGCTTCATCAAATCTTTCCTTACAAGTTAGTCAATCCTTCATCTTTAATATAAGAAACATGAGACAAAGATCATAATGAAAACATGGGTGTTTAGAAATTTATCAATTCAAGACTTACCCCACAACTCATATCTTTCACTAGATATCCTCATCTCCAACCATACTTACTTTCTTACTTCCATCGGAGGGTTTTCATGGGTTTTTTCAAAATAAAATTTCTGCATTAAGTATTAGACAAAGTCCTTCTCCAAGTTCTCACATGTCGCTCATTTAAAGTGGCTATCCTAGATAGTTCATAAACTCTCACTTCCCACAAGTCTCTCATTCATAATGTAAGTTGGAGCTATAGGTATGGCTAGTGAAGTTAGCACAAGTATTATCAAGCTAGGAAAATCCTCTAGTGGTTGTTCACCTTCCAAGCCAATGATCATGAGAGTTCAACCATAATGTAAGGGTATCAAAGATGAGAAGATTTAGAATGGTGGACATGTGCAAAGGGAAAAAGAATAATAACTTCAAGGCACTAATGATGTCCTCGATGTCGGATTGCACATGATTGGAATAAAGAAGATTCGTTCTCAACATCGCATCCTTCGTTGCACTTCTCTTGATCTTCACTTGATTCAACACCCTTCTTTATATCTTCCTTACTTTGCCTTGAATTTTTCTCCTTTTCCTTCTTTTCTTCTTTTCTTTTTTCTTTCTTCTCTCTCTCTCTTTCTTGTGTGCGCACACACCTATACACACATATATTTTTTTCTTCTTTCCTCCACATCTTTATCTTCTTTTCCGAAGCCTTTCGCCCATGCTTTTGACATGAGTACCAATCTGAATTTTAAATAAAACTTTGCCTAAAAGCGGAACGAATCTTCGGACATGGGTTGTGTTCAAGGAATAAGATGATAAAAAGATGTTTATGGTTTTGGGTATGGAATCCGGCGATGTACGCGGCATTCAATGTGAGTTCCTGTTACTGAATGTATGATGAGGCTAGCAATAGAAGATATAACATCAAGGACATGATCATTGCTCGAAATTAGATCTCCCAAGAGAGAAAAGTCCTAACCCAATTCATCATGCTAACAACAGTTATGGTGGAGGATATATATAATGTAGGCTTTGTATAGGATAAACTTGTCTCTCAACTTGGAAAAAGAAATTGCTAACCTTCATTGCAAGGGTTTTTTCATAATTTTTCAAAAATAAACTCCTCCAACTTTAGTATTAATCGTAGCATAGTTCAAAGCAAGGTCCTAGATCAAAGTTGAGTATGAAGACTTTCAATGGCAAACTTCCACTAAGCACCACGGTAAACAATTATGCACATAACTCATGCTCAAATAATAAAGATAAAGAAAACTAACAAGTAAAAACAAGAAAATAACTTGCACGAGCTAGCTCCCCCATGCTTGGATCATATGACGTCCTCGTCGTATTTTAACAAAAAGTACAAGAGGGTGGAAACTACCACTACACCGAGGTGAATACATGGTCGTGATTATTTTGTTCAAAACAAAAAGAAATCTAGGTTGTCCTTCTAGTAGCCATGTTATTTATTGAAAGAGAAAAACAAAAGTTGGACCGAGTTGAGGTTGAAGGCATACTTACAAGCATTTGTGTCTGGAAAAGAGACGGTTCGTGGAGGTGTTACCATCCTTTGTAGCTCTTTGTGGTCTTCTCCCGACATCTCCATATATTATGATCCAATGCTCCTAAACTTCTGAATTCGATCATGTGTGCTTCATGGAACCAATGGTCATCGTTCTCTTCAATGTTGTCATCGCCATCTCCTCTTTCTTGTTCTCATCATCTTCTTGCTGTCTCTTCTTCATGGATTTTCCCGTCTGTCCAGAACAGAACATGTAACATCCCGTAAATTTGAATGTGAGAATTTCAGAAAAAATTTAAAACTTTTTATTTTATTGATGTGTGCAACCAAATTTAGAACCAAATGCTAGCCTCTCACCTAAATTCTATAAATAAAACCCAAATATAAAAATCTAAATTCAAATTATGGTATAAATAAGTGATTTGGATTTTATGGATTTTATTTGGATTTAATTGAGTGTGTTATGAATTTGAAATAATTCAAATTCAAACCTAAAGTTTAAAACTAAATTCAAAACTATTTCTAAAACCCCTAACTAACTTGGGCCAGCTAACCTGTGCTAAAGTCTACCGACGCACCCCCATCTCTTAGCCCACAATCATCCAAGCACCCTGGTCTTCAGCGCGGCCCACCAATCTAGCCCAGCACAGCCCACGAACGCCTCCGCCGATGCTGAGTCGCTGACGTGCGGGACCCACGCCGGTCTTCGTCCCCGACGTGCCAGTCTTCGTGTTCACACGCGCCTGCGCCCCCTTTCCGCCGCTGCGTGCGCTGCGCCGCGCCTGGCTGAGGGGACAAGTCCCCGACCGTGCCGCTGGCACGGACGCCGAGTCAGGCGACCTCGTGCGCTCCGCCCACACCAAAAACCCCATCCTATCCCTGCCCGGTGACGCAACAGCACGCCCGCCAGCCACTGAGGCGTGGTCACATCGTCACCGATGCGGTGGCCGCCAATAGCAGCCACCTTGGCCTCCTTTGCCCTTACCTTGCCTTGCTCGACCCGCAAAACCCCAGGGACCAAGTCCCTTTGCTAGCCAAGCCGCATTTGGGGACTTCCCCTTTTCCCTGCTCTACCGTCGAGAGAGAAAGCAGAGGAGAAGTGGAGGAGGAAGGAGGAGAGGAGAAGAAGGGGTGAGCACCGCATCGCCGCTGGTGCGTCGAAGCCGGAGCCGCCAAGACCGAAGCCGTTCGTGCAGAGGAGGAGGCCGTCCGCGTCAAGCCGGAGCCGGAGCAGAGCGGACGCCGCGCCACCGTGAACCTCACCGCCGCACCACCAACCCTCGGGACCTCTGCTACGCCTTCATCGTCGCCTTAATGTGAGAACGTTGCTGCTTCCTCTCACCCATCCCTTGTTCTCTTTCTGCCTTGGGAGCGCACCCCTGCGCTGCGCCGCGCCGCGCACCGGAGCCGAGTGCTTGTCATGTTCTGTGTCCGGGCTTCGTCCCGCGCCGCCTTTCTTGCAGGATCCTAAACCCAGTGTAGCCGCCGTGCACCCACGCACGAGCAGGCTCGGTCACTGGCTACTAACTGCGTCACCACCGTCGCTGCCGTGCCGCGTCACGGTCCCTTGGCACCGCGCGTTCGCGTGCGCGCGCCGACCGTGTCGCGCGCGTGACCAACCGCGCACCCCGGCCTAGCGCACCCCAGCGCTAGGACCTGGACATGCCTGGTTTAACCCTACTTCCTTCGCGCTTCACTCGTTCCGCGCTAGCACCGTGTGCCTGAGCTCTGCTCCTCTGCACCGCGTCGTCGTCGCGGAGTCGAGTCAAGCCGACCGTAGAGGTCCTAGCCCAGGACCTGGCCGCGCCGGGATGTTCGCCGAGCTAACCACGTCACGCCGCGTCGCTGTCCCCTTCAGCTCCACGACGTCATCGCCGTAGCACCACACGCCATCCTGGCTGCACGCCGCGCCGCCGTCGCACCACGGACAGGCCGCGTCAGCGAACCCCAGCAGAGTTCTGGGAGGTGATGCATCCACCTGAGGAGTCCGAGGGTCTCAACCGGACTTCGGCACTTGTAAACCGCTGAAGGCTTCAGCCTGGGCTTTAGCCCATTAAGGTCCGACCGAGCCCAGTTCTAACACACACACGGGATAGGATAGTATGGGGAGGTTCAGTGGACTTGGCGCACTAGGCCTTATTGGGCCAAGTCCATTGGGCCAGTTTCGGCCCACTAACCCTTTCGGCCCAATAACGGCCCACAAACCGGAGTTGCTGACGTCATGATGACGACATGCTGACGTCATCATGTATTTTCAAAATAAAAACCTTTTTCTGATTTATAAATGAATTTGATAATTATCTTATAAACCCTTTAATCTTTGAAAATTTATAACTAATTATTTATAACTCCGAAAAATATGAAACCAGTTTCATTATTTTTCTAAAAATGAGACGGTGCTATTTGTAGATAGTTTGGATCTTTTTGGAGCTTTTAAAATTGGGTTTCTTCGGTTTTATGCTTAGTTGCTTGCCGATAATTTAGCGTCTCGTATCTCGTGCTGAGCAGACCCGAGCTACGAGCCAGAGGAGGAGTACGACCACGACTTCAACCCAGACCAGGACTATGGACACCAACCAGGTGTCATGTCACTCCCGATCATATAGAACCCATGCATGCTTTTAGTTGCTAGTGCTTAATTATTATTTATGAATGCTTTTGAATTTCATAGACAATCTTTTAGCCATGTCTTGGTTTGTATTATCCTGTGCCTTGAACTTCCTACTTTCGGAACTAGCTACAGACCCCTAGCTAGTTCCCGGCTCTATCTATCAATATATTTTACCCTTAGTTATGGATGGATCTCTGGTTTGGACTGAGATTGGGATATCTCGGTATTCTAGTGTGTGTTTTGGGTGAGTGTGTATCCTTGACGTGTTACCGTGGGAGGAAGCCGCTTTGGTTACTTGTGAACGCCTGTCTAGGGGAGATGCGACCTGACCTCCCGCCCTAGCGGCATGTCGTTCGGATGGAGTTGGTGAGTGCTCGCTCTTGCAATTAAGGACCGATCGACTGTGTGACCTTGATCTTTGGGCTATTTTCGTGCAAACTGTTTGCCTTGTTATGGGCGGGGTTCGGTCTGAGAACTAGTATGTGGAAGGCATCCAGCCTGTAGGCGGATCGGTGTGATCGTGTGAGGGGGACGGGTTATACCCCCTGAGTAGACGTCGCCCCGGCTTCTCCGGGGATGGTCTCACAGCTTCGAGGCCCTGCTAGTAAGTTTCGCACTCCAGTTCAGGATGAGTCAGGCTCGGAGAGGCAGGAGAGTGCCACCCACTGCTAGGTCTCCGGCAGTTAGGTAGGGATGTCGATCGGAGGCATCCGTTTCTGCCCTATCCGGTGGGTCCAGTTGTACAACCTCTGCAGAGTGTTAAACCTATAGCTATAGTCCGTGTCCACTGGTATGGACAACCCTTTTGATCTCTCACCTGGCTAGTATATTTCTGTGCTGCTTTCTCTCCCCTGTGTGTGTGAGCCCGGCTTCGTGCCGTTGAGATGTGGGGATAGGAGTTGGTGACCCCACATCGCAGATGAGAGTGGGATGCTGTGACTCGGTTGAGATCCAGTGCTTTGGTGTTCTTTCCTTGGTTGGGGTGTTGACCTCGGAGGCATTGGCCTCGCAGGTGTGGATCTCCTCGGAGATGGTGACCTCTCAGCATTTCTGCATACCTTGATGTTGCTACAGCTGCTTGCATAACCTTCTACAGCCATATATAAGAATATCCATGCATACTAGAATTATTCTTTTGCTTATGCTCTTTATTGGGAAGCTGACATGACCTACTCGCTTATCGAGTAGATGACGGACTTTCAGACCAGGAGCCCGACTACGACTTCGAGCACGATGGATGGGAGGACTGAGGCCCGTTCTACACTCGAGCTGCCTATGGGAGATGTTGTCGACTTCGCTACATGAGTTCCGCTGCGTAGATGTTTACTCTGTTTGATTCAGTCCTATTGGACTTGTACCCGGCATGTGCCGTAATGATGTACTCAGATGATTAATTATAATAATATTATTTATGTAGACCTTCTATATTTCCTTCTGTTGTATGGTTTTTGTTACTTTCTGAGACAGGGATTTGCACGTGATAGCCTCCTGGGACTATCACTGAGGTGCAAGGATCGGGTTTCCTTTCTTGGGAATCCGGTTCGTTTCAGAACATATATCCAAATATAGATTTATTGAAAAGTTTATGAAATTACCTTTGCAACATGTGGTCATTCATTGGAAATGGAGTTCAGACAAGGGAGTTAAGTCCGTTTTACTTTAGCGCTGCGTGCTGTTCAGAACTGATTTCAGGACGTGCGATGTTCGATGATTTGGGGATAACCGCTTGTAGGGACCTCCGATTTCCTTGATTCTTGATTCGTTGGAATAGTAACTTCATGGGGCTTCCAAATATCCAAAAATATTCTGTGTTTTTCTTCTGAGACCATGAAGAATTTTGATGAGATCATTAACTTCTTGTGCATTGATCCGTAGATGTTGATGATCTCGATCTTGCTATCCTCTAGAGCGTCATGTTGCACTCCCATGTTGATGGTTCAGGGCCTCCACCATGCTTAGCACTTTGCTAGGCATGGAAGAAGACAAAGCATTATCTTAGTTGTCCTTCAATTTCTTTGTCGTGAGAGTCTTTATATTGCCTGCAAAACATTTTAAGCACATTCTACCCCCAAGGTGACGGTTGGGAGTAGTTAAAATTGCCAACAATCCAACAATATTTTCTAAGATTCTTAACTTGTGGCATAATTAGCCTATTGGGAATAAAATAAAACCTAATGGGTGCACGTGGGTGCAAAGTGTGTATGCACATGAGAGGAAGGCATATAAACAAAGACAATGATTACACCTAGTTCTAAACACTATGTTTACAACTAGATTGCCGAATTTCTCCATAGACATAAAGATTTATTTATCTAAGGTTAAAACACCATGTCTATCCTTAGATAAACAATTCCTTATAGACAAAAAAAAATAAATCACAAAGCAATGTTTATAAACCAACCATTGCAACATGAAAACATATGAAAAGCTAGCAAGGTTTATTGAACTAAACGATGATGGTCCGCAATCATGTTTAAACACCATATTTACACAAGATCACAAAAAGGAAAATACTCATATATGAAGCATTAACATATAAAATGAAGCATTCATCATTAAGCCCTATAAAACAACCAAGCCAACTATATGCAAAACATGTAAATGCAAGGAAATAAACATCATGTCAATAACAAAATGCAATGCATGCAAATAAATAAATATGATCATGAACATGATGGTGGTTTTAAAAAGAAAATTAAACTTAGATCAATTAGCCACAAGTTAATCATCATAGGATTGTGCCATTCTTTATTCTCACTAAAAAACAAAGAAACGGGTTATCTCCCGAAAAGCGCTTCATTTAAAGTCATAGAGCTCGACTTCTCACATACCTTCTCATTGGCGCGAAGCCATAGACCTTTATGTAATAAATAAAGGTTCCCATGCAGCTTTAATTCACTTCTCATGTCGTGCATGATCACTTTTGTTCAATGGATGACTTGCCCAAGTTATCTCACATCATCGCTTTCTCCTCCTTTGTCGCCCTTCGGTGCTGCCTCCACTCCACGAATTTTTCATTAATTTCCAGAACAGAAAGTGTACCAAAACTTTACTCCATTGCATAGTGCAAAAAATTTCCTTTCCAACAACTCTTTATTTGGCCAAATCGGACTCCCAACAAGAAAGTTACGTACATTTTACTCCAGCGATGCAATCTGTCCCGAGTTGTTTTCAGCACGCGCACCGCTCAATGTTTTCATCATAACTCCTTGCACGGGTCTTCAAACTCATTAGTTCTTGATGCGTTGTAATGGAAAATTGATGGAGCTTCTGAATATCTCATTTTCTTCATTTTTACACCTCTGAACAATCTCACAAATTGATGAAGACAACAACATTCATCGCAAGATTTTGGAGATGTTGATGATTCATCTTGCAACTCTTTGGGCATGACGTCTCTTCGCATTAATTGAACCTTGTGTTTCTGCATGGTTAGTGAAAATCAGGCCTTCTGCCAACATGTGCTTTTTTTAAAGTCATTAGCTTGACCAAGCACAAAGCATGATCAAGATTTACAAAATTTATTGTAAACATATGCGTCCGTAATTACAACCACAAGCAAATTGTAATAACATGTTAAGGTGTAATTAAAGGAAGTATATATTTCATGCAAAGTACTTAGCTCATGGTTAGGCAAAGGTTCTTTAGGCATAGAATTAATTTGTTCGAACATAAACATTGCCTTATTATGATTCTTAAGAAATTCTAGCCTATCAACATGGTCATCATTGGAGCAAGGCATAGAATTTAAACTACTATTCATACTATTGGTCGAATGCAAGCATTTGAATTTATCATTAATAATACCAATAATATCTTGAGATTTCAGTGTATACCTTGGCCTTAGAGCTTTTTCAATAAGAGTGGTCATTGGTTCATCTAGCGGTGTTGAAGGAAAATCAATTTCAACGAGTGGAGGTGTCTCTTTGTTACCTTCTTGCATCCCCTCCATCTCATCATGTGGAACTTGTTATTCATCAACTATATTTGCATTTGGCTCTTCTTTGAAGTCTTCATTATCACCCAAATCTTCATCTTCAAAGTCTTGTGTGTTGCTTCCTTTATACTCCATGTACCACATGTCGTCGAGATCGCTAGTCTCGGGCTCACTCTTTTCTTTATCCTTGAGCACTTCAATGTTTTGATTTGCTAGTGTGTAAGCTTCACTAGCACACAAGATATAACCTTGTGGAGAGGGACCTTCTTGGAGTGCTTTCTTTATGTCATCTTCCTCCCACATATCTCCTACCTTGTGTCCTATTTTCTTCCATTCATCTTTCAAGTCATTAGCTCTTTTCTTTATTTCCCTCATATCCTTAGCAATAAACTCTTCTTCTTGATTTGGTGCACATGTTGTTGTGGAGATGAGACTTTTTGGCTCATCGTGGTTGTGCTCTTCTCTTCCTTCATCATAAATCTCTGAGATGTCAAGTTGGTCGATCCATCCTTCATCTTCTTCTTCAAATATCTTTTGGATCAATTCTCCACACATCTCTTGATCAAAAATGTCTTCAATTCTTTTGGCGATGCGTCAGTGTTCCTCCTTCCTTCGATGGTTGATTAGGGGGGCAAAATCAACTTGAATCCAATCAGATTGATTGAATTCCGCCAATGGTCTAGCATTCCCCAATGATAAAACCGATCTAATCTATCTAAACATGTGAACAAGGTTTAGCCTTTTCCCTTCCCTCGTACTAGTCACTACGCGAAGGTAAAATAGATACTAAGCCTAGATGAACACAAAACGTTGAAGCGATCTACGGGAGCGACCCGAAAAGAATGGTGGCCAAAACTTAAGCATTAAAACATCATCAACGAGGAAGCGATAGATTAAACTCCAAACAATAGTCGGTGATTACAAACCAAGATCCATTACAACTCCATGGACAAACGATGAATCTACTCCATCAAGATTCTAAGCATGATACCGTTGAACGTGGAGACGCCTCCGATGAAGATTGATCCTCGCCGTCCTCCAACTCCGGCGGCGCCGCAGCAAGGCCTCGGCATCTTCCTCCTTATGGTGATCTCCTTGGGGCCATGGACTCACCGAATTATTGGCTCTCTAGCGGCTCTCATCCACCGTCTCTCCGGCTCCGGCTCTCCCCCGGCTCTCTGATGAATGGATCCCCCCTCTTGGACGTCTGGAGGGTTGTATTTATGTCCTTGGGGAGCCGAAATCTTTCTTGGGATAGAAGCGAACTTGGTTTTCATAAAATCAGCCTCATCCATATTTTCCTGATTCGCATCCCTTCCTTGCCGGCACCATATCTCCCACGTTCGGACTCCAAATAATGCAAATTCGGTGTCTAGATTGTGTGCTAAGAAATTATCTCCAACTTTGGTATTTATTACTTTCGTTGGAAAGGAAGATAACATCCCCAAAACGGTCTCGAAAGATAATCTGTCTGATTTCGAACTTATCTGCGCAGCAGGTATTTCGGGGGTTATATCTCCCAGCTCCTTGACCTGAATTGGGCCTTCCATATGTCCAAATCGAAGCTCTCATTGAGGCCCACAACTTTAGTATTCAAACTTTTTTCATTAGAAGCCGTTTAAGTCTCCGAATTTGCACCGAAAGATCATGTTGTTCTGGGTTGTGCGAATATCTCTCAGGTTGAGTTGATCTCGCGGGTAAACCTCCAAGTCCTCGGAGTTTTATGACTTCATGCTTTGGTCCTCGTGTCATTTGGAGTCATGTTCACTTCGTGCCTTGACTTGTACCGGGCTTCATTATCTTCTCATAAAGTGCTCGATGAACTTTGCCCGAAAGTCCTCCTTTAAGCGCTTAAATCCTGCGTAAACAATATACTCCAAAAACCACATGCAAGTGTGAACTTGTTACATCATTAGTATGCTTAGTGGCGGGTTAGTTATAATTCAAAACTCAAACCAAAGTGTAACAAGTGCTTTTAGTTGACGAAAATCGACCGCCAACAATATGTCTAGCTAGCATATGCCCTTAGTAGGAATAGACATAATCATGGTGGTTAATCTATATCTTGCGGATACATCATAGTAGTGCACGGACGTATAGTCTTTCGGTGGTGTATACCTTCGCATAGTGACAGTACGAGGGATGCGAAAGTACCGAGCAACCGTGTAAGGGTTTACTCCTTATCTTAGCATGAGATTAGATTGGTTTCTCATCTTGGTTGGAGCTGCAACTAGAAGACGGTAGACTAGAGTTAGCTTAGGTCATGTATCTTTATGGCTAGTGAATGTGATCCATACACCCATTCATGTTCGTATATTAAATCTATATGCGATCAACACTTCATGTAGGTTAGTTCAATAGATTAGATGGTAAACTCTAGGTAGTTTGCTTCCGATCCATGGTTCGATATCTTGGGTCACCCCGAGTGAAAAAAGCCACACGTGATCCGTACGCTTGCGGATCGAAATGTGACACGTATTTCAACCGTCAACAGTTTCATCCGTGGAAAAGATGAAAACGAAAATCCGAGATTGGAAAACCTCTCCGATACTACGCGATTCACTAGACGAAAGGTGGCTGTCGAAAATCTTAGCGCTGAAAAGATTCACTTGGAGAATCGCTTCATAGGTTTCGCTATTGCGAAAAACCCCCTACTGGAACTGCTGATGGCTTTTGTTAAAAAAAAGAAGATAGAAAACTTTTCGTACTCGATTCCGAATCCCCCAACAATTGTCAACTACAAAGTTCGATTTCTCATTGAGCTCTACATTTTGATATAAAATTTGTATTCACCTGAGGTGACATGAAAAAGTTCATATTCAAAATAGACATCCTCTATACTCATTCACATATACTCACACATATACTCATATGTCCTCATATACTTATACAATACCATATGCTCACACATATACTCATTTAATTATGTATACGTATATACACTTAGGCTATCCGCAACGGTGTTCCCTAAATCATCCTGAATCCGTAAATTTGGGGATATTTTGTCCAAAACGAACCGCAACAGTGCTCCCTAAACAACCCTATAATTTTTGGGAGCTCCTTCCTTCCCCCAAACGTGGGGAGCCCCCTCCCTACTCCAACCGTGCGATTTGCACGTGCCCAGCCATCCTCCTCCTGTCTGCCCCCTCCTCTCCCCTCTCTCTTTCTCTGCTCCACGCCTCCACGCCTCCTCCTCCCTCTGGTCCCTCCCTCCCCGGCGACGCACCCGGCGAGGCTCGGTGGCCCAGCGAGCTGCGGAACCTACCGTTGGCCGAAGTCAAGGTGAGGCCCAGGGAAGAGCAGTACCGCTGCTCGTGCGGACCTGCGGTGGCCTCACGTGGTGTCGCCACGCGCAGAGGGAGGGGCCTCGGTGGCCTCGCGCGGCATCGTCGGGTGGAAGGGGCGGTAACCTGCGGCCGCCACTCCCCCATGTGGATCTTTTGCAGCGAGGCGGACAGCGCGATGGCCCTGGAAGCGGCGGAGATGATGGGCGACATGAAGCTCTCAGAGATGCCGCTGCCAACACCACAACAGCACAGCCTCGCCACCGGGCCCGGAGACGGGGACCTCGCCGCCGCAATCGACATCAAGAGCTGCTGATGCTGTGGTGTGTTCATTTGGGTGGGGAAAGGGAGCAGGAGCGCGACCATCCATGCACGTCCCTGGCGTGCCAGCCGGCACCACTTCTTCGGCCTCCCGGCCAAGATCCGCCCGGCCTTCTCCTAAAGGTGGTCGTCGCAGGGTCAAATCTTGGCCGACAAGCACTCCGGCGGCGGCCGCACAAACAGCTCGAGAGTGGCGCCCGCGCTAGGTGCTCCCTGCACCGACAAGCTTGTCGTCGCTCGCCCGCTTCGGCGTGGACATCATCGAGGCCCGTTCGCTCTCGCCGTCAACGGTGTCCACCGGCGCCCTCCTTCGAGATCCGTGCGGAGGTGGGGCAGAGCGCTCGGCTGAGGCGGCGGAGACAGGCTCTTCCTCCAGCCGCGCCTTGGTGTGCGCACAACAGAGAGGAGAGGAAGGAGCGGCAGGGGGCGACCAGCGGCGCGCAGGGAGGTGGAGGGTGCGGGCGGCAACACGTCCCTGAGAAGAGGCGGTGACCGAGGCGGGAGGAGGCCGGGGAGGAGGGGCGTGGCCGGTCGGGGATGAGGCCGACTCGCTCCGCGCGCGGCTCGCCGATGTAGAGGCGGAGGCTGAGGCGGTGCGGGAAGAAAGAACGGCATCGGCGCTACGGCTTCGGGGCCACCGCCGTCCACCGTCGCGATGTGCCGCCACCGTCCGCCATACGGGACGAGCGCGAGCGCCGCCGGCACGTGCTGCCGTTCTGGCGATTGAAAATCAGAGAGGATTCGAGTGAAAAGAGATGGAAGACAAGAAGATGGCCTGAGAGGAAGGGGCGCGGCCGCACGGTGTGGGCGGTGGCGTCGCCGGCGGGGAGCGAGGCAGCAAATGGATCGAGCAGCGGGATGGGGGAGAAAAATAGAGAGCACGACTGCAGCAAAATGAAATTTAGGAGGATAAGTTTTGTAGAGTAGTCCCTAAATACCCATTTGGAGGATGACTTTCAGGGAACACCGTTGCGGATAGTCTTAGAGCTCTTGAGCACTACAACTTTTAAATGATATCTTTTGAAAAAAATAAAATTTGTATATTTTAAAACTAGAGAACTTACAATAATCCGCCCATGTATTAAACAATATCAAATGAAAAACATGACAACTTGAAAGTGGTAAGTCTCATTGGGCTCTACAAGTTTGATGTTAAGCTTTTGTATAGACGAAGTCATTTGAAAATTCAAAATTTATATATTTTAAAACTAGAGAGCTTAAATGGATATTTTGACATATTAAACAATCTCAAATGAAAAAACTTTTAACTGCAAATCATGATGTCTCGTTGAGCTATACAATTTTGATATAATGTTTATCTTCATCCGAGATTATATGAAAAAGTTATAATTCTTTTTCCCGCGAAACCATTTCTAGGAGTGGGTGATAGCGTCACTCGCACCTGAAAATGATTTCTAGATGCGGGTGTTGGTGTCACCCACTCTCAAAAATGATTTTCACAGTGTCGTCTCAATTTTGTTGGATCAGGCAGCAACCCGCTTCTTAAAAAAGTGAGACGCTCCTACAAATTGTTTTTATAGTAGTGGGTGCAGCCAGTTGGACTGAGAACAAGACGCCTCGAAAAGCAACCACTGCTGCTAGGGTGAAAGCGGGAATGAGAAGTTCCTGACCGTCCAATGTCGTTTTCTGCAATATGAGATATCATTTCCGATCGCTTCCGTATTTCGTAAAACATCAATGTTGTCATTTCCTATTAATTTTATAGCCGTAGTGTATCACATTTTAATCTATTCATTTGATAAATATGGGAAATTTCGGACTCATCCGATTTCTTTTTCGGTGTTGTGATACCGATTCTGATTGTCTTCTGATAGATTGTTTTAATCCCTAACTTCGGTTGTGGGCATGCTCATCCTGAGTTTTGTTATCTCACCAGGTCGAGCAGACCCTAGCACCACCGGACGAGCAAGATGGCACGAGGTATATCTTACTTTGCTATTACTAATTGAAGACTCCTTTTGAAGCCTTCGGATGAAACCGTATAGGAATTTAGGTGGACACTTTGGAAAGAGATAAATTTTCAAAAAAATAAAACACTTGTCCATCAAAAAATAAAGCATCTAACCATTGAATCAATGTTTTCTAAAAAATACGCACCTATGACCTATGTCATTCTGAAATAGTCTTTAAGTAAACTCTAAATCTATATCACAATTACTCACCTCTGCCATTAGATAAAATAAACTAAAGTAATTCCTAGTTTTTATCAAAATTACCTGCTTCTGACATTATAGAAATATTTTCATATAACCCCTAAATCTGTAAATAAATTAGGCACCACTAATAGTACTTAAAAAATAACTTTAAATAACTTTTTAATTTACACCAAAATAACATGAGGCAATCTTAAATTTAAATTCCAAATGACCTAGATTAGAAATATAAACCGAAATATGATTATGAAATAATCATTTATTTCTTAAACTATTTGCCTATGATATAGTAGTTAAAGGTATACACAAATATAACCCGTGTGGGAGCATGGGCTGATGGACTAGTGTTTTCAAAAAGGAAAACGGTCCTCACTATGGATTAACTGAGCTTGCAATCGTGCGGAACGGAGAGAAAGAGAGGTAGGGGTAAAGAAAGATGATGACATGTGGACCCACCGAATATATATGTTGCCAGCCAACAAAATGAGCGACATGGCGTCACCGCGTCAAGGTGTTCTCCAATATCGGTTTTCAGACTGACTCTAGCAGTGTCTGCATCCCCACCCTCATTTGCAAAATGAGGAGAAAATCGTCACTGTACCTCCTCCAACGGTGTCTGCATCTGCTTCTGCAGAATGCGCGTAGGCGTCCGAATCACCGCATCCTCGGGGAATCTCCCTCCTTGCTGCATCCGGCACAGTTCCAACCGCTGGCCTGTCCATGTCAGCCTCGCCTCCCTCTGTCCTCGTGCCCGAGCCTGCCATGGCGTCTGCTTCGCCTCCCTCCGTCCCCCGCGCCCTCACCCGCCATGGCGCCACCGCCGCAGGGCGAAGGAGATCCACGGCCGGCGCGAGGCAGAGCAGGGGCCGGCGCGGCGGAGCTCCACCGCCGCCGCCGCCACCTCCGCACCGAGGCTGGAGCAGGGGAGCTCTACCGCCGCCACCTCCACCACCTCCGCGGGCTGATGCGGCGGTACCGGCACGCGACAGGAATCGATGATGTAGTCCTCCTCGTCGCTGTTGGAGACGACAGACTGGACGGAGGTGATCCCGAAGAAGCTGAGGAGGTAGATTAGCAAGGCGACGAGGATCTGCGAAGATCTCAGCGAGGGAGACGACGTGGAGGCACGGATCTTCTCCCGCCACCGTCGCATCAGGTAGACGAAGAGGGCCGAGAAGACGAGGTTGGTGTTCCGGATCGGGAGGGGCAGCGCGTCCCCCGCCTGCGCTTACACCCGCTCCCCCTCGGCCCTGGGCGCTGCCGACGACCGCCGCCGCGAGTACCCTGCCGCCGACCGTGCGAAGGTGGGACCCTGCGGTGTACCTCCATAGCCATAGGGAGGGGTGCTGGGGTGGCTCGCTGGTGCGGTGGACCTCTCCGCGGACGACGACGGGGCTGGATTCTGGGGCGGGGCCTGCCGGCGGAGGAAGCGAGGAGCAGGGGCGAGTCGCGGGAGTCAACCGTCTGCGACGGGATGCGGCAAGGGATCCGCGTACCGCTGGAAGGTGCATCTTTTTGCAGCATTCACTCCGTCTCTCTCCTATGCGGATACGAGCATTTTGAAGATGCAGATCGGCATCACTGCTGGAGTTAGTCTCAGTAGTACAAGGATGCAGAACGGATGGTTTATGGTTCACGTACATGGGAGAAAAAACCAATAAATTGATAGAGAATGAGGCACGTTTACACCGTGGAAGCTTGCCCATGATGGGTTGGAGCACAATAACGTACGCTACAAGAATCCGCGATGGGTTTGGCCATGAGAGGAGCTCATTTTTCACGTGAATGCAAAAGTGAACAGAGAAGCTGAGAGGGGATAAGGTTTCAACATCCGATCTTGAGTGGACGTCTCATGAAGCCCGTTGTTCCGAAGGATAAAACAGGGTAGAGCAAAGTGTACTTATCTGCTGGTGTCAGCCGACACCGATGGTTTTCTTGCAAACTAGTGGCAAATCACAGTTACAAAATGCTCATTCATGCAGCTGACATCGGTCTTTATATTAAAAGACTGACAACAGCGACTTCATTTGCTGGCTCCGCCCATGGACAAAAAAACAACCGGTTGTTTTAGAATCATTACCTAGTTATTCAGGGAGGTGAATAGAATAGATAGTTTTCCTCCCAACAAATTGATAGAATGAGGCCCATTCATACAGAGCTTCACTGTGACGGGTCGGACCACAACCGCAACAACGCCACAAGAATTCACAATGGGTTGGACCGCAACAATGCTATAAGAATCCACGACAGGGTTTGACCATGACATCGGGAGCTAATTTTTCACGTGAATGCAAATCGCAGGACAAGTGTAGCTAGCAGAGCATTGCGATGTGTCTGAGGAAGAGGACACTACCTGAACTCGCAGGACAAGTTCATCTGGTTTTTCAACCACCACTCCACCAGCCTACGATATTTTTGTCTCACGGCAAATCAGCACCAGTCATGTGTCCTACTGGGTGGCCCAAAACTGCAATGCGCCTCGGTTTCAGATGTCCATGTCTGTGTCCTACTGGGTGGCTGAACTGATCATCAGAGGAGTCGCCGGGATTCATTCATTCAGATGGCTGCCACGGTGGCAGGTCGACGTGCAGCGGCACTTGCTGAAGTTGGTGAGGATGTCGGCGCACCAGTAGACGGGCGGCTTGCGGGGTTTGGATCCCGCCATGGTTCGGTTTGAATTTTCGAGATCTATAAAAACTACAAGGCACATGCTTGACAAATTAAACAATGCTTCAAAAAAGAGAGAGAAGACGAGACCCCCTAGCTCAAGGCTCTAATTGTGTCACTGTTTTTAGACAGTAAATTTTTGCTACAAATTGCTCATGCCAAGGTCTTTTAAAAGGCACGAGAGTTGCCTGTTATATTAACAGAGGAGAATACTTCTCAGACAAAGCCCTTACAACAACTGGATTTACTGGCATGACAAGAAGCTACGTTACCACGAAGAAACACAAGCTGTACTCTTGCAGAAGGAAAGCAACACCCCCAAGAAATGGTGATGAAATTAAACCCCCGTCGATCAACAGAGGTTTGAGCACGTACAGCTTTTTATTCTAAAAACAGTAGGATATGACGACGATGTGCCTCAAGCATCAAGCAGATCGAGCAACACTTTCAAACAAATAAGAAGAACCGATCATCGGAGATGTCGCCGGGATTCATTCATTCATATGGGGCCTGTCGGCGAGCAGCGGCGCCTGCAGAAGTTGGTGAGGTTGTCACCGCACCGGTAAACAGGCGGGTCGCGGCTGCTGACGTACTTGATGCAGTTCCTGCACCGTGGGTGGCAGCCCTGGAACATGATGTCCATGCATTGGCACTCTGGTGGATTCTTCCTGTTGCAGACGCCGCACTGGTCGCAGCACGGCCATGTCCTCATGTTCACGGCATCATCGACGATGTTCACTGCTCCTCCTTCACCGTCGACGATGTTCACCCCTCCTCCTGCTCCGTCGACAATGTTCACCCCTCCTCCTTCCCCGTCGACGATGTTCACCCCTCCTCTTTCCTTCTCCCTACTCCCTGTAGCCACCAAATTATTATTAGTCCATGCATCGAGTTGAGTTGAGTTAAGTTGAGTGTCAAACTGTTAAATTCTCACCATTGCTGGTGAGTGGCAGAGCTGCGAGGACGGCGAGGACAGCCAGTGTGACGAGCAACACCTGAGGCCTCATGCTTTTTTCTCTTCGTAGGCCAGAACAGGGTTGTGCCAATTTTCTGTGCTTTGGATTTCCTTCCTGGTTACTACTGACGGCTATCTGCATGAGGCTGGAGGCCTTCTTATAGTTATAGGAGATGAGGGAGGAGTGGCGCTCGTCAAAAGCTGTGTGACTTGTGTGATTACCAATTTAAAATGTAGATGATAAGGATAAGGATAAATAATAGAAAAGTGGTGCGGCACGTCAACATCGACATGAACAAGTAATATATGGATCAATACTGCATATTATAATTCTTTTGTTCACTTTTTTCGCAAAATATATAATATATAATATAGATGATGACACTTCTTTTGTTCACTTTTTTCGCAAAATATATAATATATAATATAGATGATGACACTTAAAGATCAACAAAAGAATATGAAAAAAATGAGAGCCCGAACCAGTATAAACTCGCTGTGTTCCGTGTGCTTCCGCATAACCATCGAGTCCTTACCTTCCGATCGCCCCAACCAAATTTAAACCACCGGGATTAACCCTCCTGTGGACTGTCCGGATCTAAACCTCTGACAACCATTAAAGATCAAGATCTTTCTTTGGTATTTACGTAAGGGTATAATCTTAACAAAAGATAATCTAGCTAAATGTAATTGGCAAGAAATTAAGCAGTGTTGTTTTTCAATAAAAATGAGACAATTAGACACCTATTTTTTACTGCCAATTCTCTCGAGCTTCATGGTCAGTTATTCATGTGTCAATTGGTTTATCACCTCCTGAGGACATGTGTGGTCCGAGGACCGGTGGATGGTCGCTCCTTGGTGATGAGTGATTGACAACATTGTGTGGACTGACTCTTGGCCTAGTATTGCAGGTACAGGTTGCAACTTGATTCGCGTGGTGCAGGTGAAGATCAAGTGCGAAAGGTCTATGTCTGTGTGACCTCCCAAGAGCGAAGAGACAAGTAGGCTTCGATCGAGGTACCCGGTGGCCAACGGGATCAAGTGCGAACCGTACGTTGGCAAGAAGAGCCAGACGACGTCGAGAGGGATGGAGCCGGTGCAAGGTAGCAGCTAACAACTGAATCTTGCACGCGGGGTTTGCAGTGGTTTGGCCACAAAACCACTGGGTTACTTGGCTGAGCCACAAAGCCAAAGCCGAAGGCTCGACGGGGCGAACCAGCCTGACCAGGCCGGTCTAACCGCCCAGGAGGGCCGGTCTGACCGCCCGGCTAGGAGTGACCGGGGGAGGCCGGTCTGACCGCCTGGCTCGCAGCGCATCAAGAAGCTTCGAAGCGGAGGACACGCGACGCGATCGTGAGGCTTGCGTGGAGATGAAGCGAATTGCGGCCAGCAGGCGTCCGTCTAATGGAGAAAACAACCAAAGTTCCCAAAGTGCTCTTGGTGGGCTTGTATCTTAAGTTAAGTAGGGGTAGTTTGGTCATTGGTTGCCCTCCATATAAACTCAAGTGAGAGGAGATGGCAGCCACCTCTTGGAACCCTAGTTCATTTGCTTTCCTCATTTGTTTTCCTTAGGCCTAGCTTGAGAGCTTCATGAGAGATCTTGTGAGAGGGTTCGATGTTCGGGCGGCTTGCCAGACCTTGTATGAACCTTTCATGGTATGTATAGAAGCTTCGGCGTGGTTCATCTAGTCTCTCTTTGTCTCCCGGCGTTTTCCCTTTTGGTGATTTTTGGAGCTCTTTTTAGGGATTTTCGTGGTGGCTTGTTTGAGGGGTTTCTTGAAGAGATTCTTGTTGGGTATCACACATGTGGTCTTTGTGCCTCTTTTCTTGGTGATTTTGCTCTAGCAATCTCTTGGGAAATCCTTCGATTTGGGTGGATTTCAGAGTTCTTAGAGTTCATGACCTAGAGGCCTTCGATTCGCGATTCCTCTTGATTGGATGGGTTTCGGTGTATATCCTTTGGTGGAGAGGTCTTCCATGAGGTGACCCAGCTATCCTCGAAGTTTCGTTACAATCCGTGGAGTGAATCAGGAGATTGGGTGAAGGGAAGTTCAGGGTTGACCGGCGGCCAGTTTCTGGAGGAGAGGCGGTCAGCCCAGGGCACGCGGTCTGACCGCCCTGGGGATTTCGCGAGGAAAGTTTTTGTTTTCCAGGGATTTTCTCTGATAGCTTGTTTGCCTTGATCAGAGAAGTTTCCAAGCAAAATCTTGGGTCGATTTGGAGTCGTGAACTTTGAGTTGTGGTTTTGGGAAATTCCAGGCCTAGGCGGTCTGACCGCCCTGTCCATGCGGTCTGACCGCCCCTGGCAGGAAGTTTCCCCGTGTGTGGTTTCCGCTGTTGTGTGTGCATAGTTGTGTTGCTTGCTGGTGAGGTTTGCTCCTAGGATCAGTAGCACTCTAATGGCTACGTGGTCTTGGCGAAGATGCAGATAGAGTGGTGAAAGTGATTTCACGATCGAGGCCATGTTCATCTCGTTGGAGGAGCTATCTCTCTCGAGAAGAATTTTTATCGGCTCCCATTCACTCCCCCTCTCTGGTCGCCCAATCCGGTCCTTCAATTGGTATCAGAGCCGGTTACAGATCTTTTTGATTCTAACCAGTCTAAGATCCAAAGATGGGTGACTACGGAAAGGGGTCGGGTCCTCCGCACTTCAATGGGAAGAACTACCAGATGTGGGAGAGGCGCATGGGCGCGTTCTTGCATGGGAAAGGACAACTGATCTGGGATGTGACGCAAAATGCAAACTATGTCATTCTAGACAGTTTCATCCTTCCAGGTGCTCGGGACATGTTTGAGGCCAACAACAAGGACGTGGATTACTTGTTTCGTGCTCTTTGTGCCGCGGAGTTCGATCGTGTGTACGGAGAGGATGTGGCCGGCAAGATTTTGGTTAAGCTGAGGAATGCTCATGTTGGGAATGCTCAGGTGCAGGCTTGCTTATTTGCCACTCACCGGAGAGAGTACAAGAACTTCACTCATCTCCCCGGCGAGTCGATTGATGCCATGTTCCAGCGCTTCACCTGTATTGTGAACAACATGAGGGCCAATGTGACAATGCTCCCATACACAGATCATGATAGAGCTATCAAGCTCTTGCACGCACTTGACAGATCTGTGTGGAGTGCCAAGGTTGAGGCCATTGAGGAGTCGAGCGTTGTTGGAGGTCGATTTCCGTCAACCTAGCCATGAGTTTACCTTCAGTGTTGGTATTAATTTGATATTCACACTAATGATCCTAACCCCCATTATATGTTAAGTTCGCACTCACGCATGGTTTTTGGAGTTTATTGTTTACACAGGAATCAAGAGCCTAAATGAGGACTTCCGGGTAAAGTTCATCAAGCGTTTTACAAGAAGATCATGGAGCCCGGTACAAGTCAAGATACAAGATGAACATGACTCCAAATGAACCAAGGACTAAAGTGTGAAGCCGAGAAGTATCGAGGACCTAGACGAAAGATGCGGGAGTTCATGCGCCAAGCACCCTTATCTAAACCGCGAGGAAAATGACGTCAAGGACCCACATGCAGCTCGGCAAAAACACAGGAAGACGCGAGAAACTTCGGAAAGAAAATCGAGGGCGAACCGGGCTAAGGAGGACCTAGGCCGGTCGGCCCAGGCCGGTCGGCCTGGCCCTTTTCAGGGTCAGTTTGCCACCCCCTTTGACCTAGCACCCCTTCGGGCTATTTATAGTCCCCGTGCGAAGTACCATTCATCAAGCCATTCATCATTCACCGCCGAGGAGAAGAGAAGCTAGTGGGACACCATCTCGGAGAGAAGGGTCGTTCTAGTTGTCTAGGGTTACCCTAGCCGGTGTGGGAACCTTGCAAGGAAGACCACGTCGGAGTTTCGGAGCTTGAACCAAGATCAAGGTAGGATCCCGATTGTGATCTTGTTCATGTAAACACTTATGATGAAGTCTTAATGAATCCGATTTCTAGCGATTGAGTACCTTCTTTTACGATTCTTGTTCTTGCTTGGGTGTTTTCTTCCTCAATCTATTCTCGAGATAGATTGCATAGGATGTTCTTGTAGCCGCGATGGCTAGAGGTGCATACCCGATCTACCAAGTAGTTCAACGTGCTCCTTGTGAGCGTGCTCTAAGATTCGACCGTGAAGAAAGGGGAACATCATGACAGGATGTTGACACCGAGTACGGCGGGGCAACTTAGGGGGTTTGACCGAAGGTCAAGGTTTAAAGACGCTTTTAATGAGATTCGTTTTGCTTTCTTCTATCTTGCTCGGAACTACAACATAAGCACGATCTAGGCTCTCTAGATCGGTTCTCTCTATGCTATCTCTCGCTACCTCTTATGATCTTAGTAGATTAGATGCATTCGAAACTTCTTCAAGATGCAAGTGTTTCTCGGTTATTAGATTGAGTCTTGCGTTGCACATGTTCCACGAATTCGATACCTTGGGTGATACTCGAGGGAAAAAGGTACTACATGATCTGTAAGCTGGCGGTGAACCTTGGCGCATTATTGAATCGTCAACAAGCGTGTATGATACGTTGATCGAGGATGAGCTATTCTCTAAGCTCAAGTCGTCAGAGGTGGATCGTGGCCTGAGAGCCAAGGCTGAGAGCACGACTGAGTCCCATAGTCTTGCCCTTGTGTTCAGATCTGGTGGAAGGACTAACACTAACTCTTCTTCGAGGATGTTTTGTCTGTCTTCCTTTGTGTCCTCGCCAGATGAGGAGTTCGACGAGCTTGGAGAGGACGAGCTGGCCCTGTTGACCAGGAAGTTCGAGAGGCTGCACGAGAACCGCATGAACATGAGGAGGACCACACGTACGTGCTACAGATGCGGCAAGCAGGGACACTTCCTCGCTGAGTGCCCGCGGGAGATCGAGCCCAAGAACGAGTACAAGCACCGCCCAAGGTTCGAGAACAAGCACTGCTCGAGGCGTGAGCACAAGAGCAAGTACAAGGACAAGGATGAGCAGAGGTCGAGGAAGGGTGGCGGCTATGACAAGAAGAAGAAGGCTCAAGCGATGGTGGGAGCGAGCGACATCGACCCCAGTTCCTGCTACACCTCGTCGAGTTCCAGCGACAACGACGACGACGGCAAGCGCAAGAGCAAGAAGCATAGTTCCAAGAACCTGAGTGACCTGAGTTGCTTCGCATGAGAGGATGGCTTCTGCGGCATGGCCCACAGCTCGGGTAGCAAGAGCCAGAAGGATGACTCGGGATTAGAATCCGAGGATAAGGTATGTGATGAGCTCTCTTCCTTGCACCAGGAGAATGCTGAGTTGGTTGCTTTGCTTGACAACCATGATAACATGCTTAGAGAGGCTAAGAAACTTAGGAAAGAACTTAGGGCCTCACTAGAAGAAGCTAGGGAGAAAATTGCTGAGCTTGAATATGTGAATCTTGATGCTAGACTTGAGATTGATTCCCTTAAGATTGCTCCTGTTGTTGTTGATGCTCCTGATTGTGATGACTGCAATGCTTTCTTGGCTGATTTGACTGTGCTTAAGGAAAAGCATGCCTCAAAGTTGGAGGAACTAGACTTGCTTAGGGCTGAGCTTGATGAGTTGAAATCTAGGTCTGCTTTACTAGGTGCTCGCACTTCTTGTCCTGTGTTGCATGCCAAACTAGATGAATATCATGATAGGATTGTGTCTTTTGGAGGTTGCTTTGAAAGTTCCTATTCCTACATCATGCTCTACATGTGAATTACGTTCTGTTAAGAATATGGAACTCGCACACTATGTTGACCGCTTGCAGGATGAAAATGATGAGCTGAGAAAGTTAATGAGTTGGTTGTCTGGGCATGAGCCACAGTTAAGTTTGATGATGGCTGAGTTTAAGAGGTTTGATGGTCAGACGTTGGGTTCTGACAAGATTGGTGATAGCAGTGGTGAGGGAGAGAAAGTTGGAGAGATCCCTATTCCACCGCAAACTACACCCATGAACAAATTTGCTCCAAAACCCAACCACCTGAGAAACAAGCTAGACACCACTCCAGATCCACCAGTGTTCCCCCACAAAACCGATAACTTCCAGAAACTGGTGAAGTTTGTGAGCACCCTTGGGAACGTCTTTGGGGGGAAGTCAGGAGAGAAAGTAGTAGAGAAATTGAGAGAAGCTCCACAGCCAAAGCCAAAACTAGTTCACTTCCATTGTGAGTATTGTGGGAGGGATGGTCACCTCGGAGAGTTTTGCTACAAGAAGAAGAGGGATGAGAGGATGGCTAAGGAGTGGGCGAACAAGGACAGGTACCACCCTTCTCATGGTGTGCATGAGCCTCGTATGCCACTGCCTAGGGGTCAGGCGGAGGTGCGTACAGTTCTGGGTTGGGGAACGAGAGGAGTTCCCACCCGAGGTGGTTCGCGTGTTGCTGCCCAGGGGGTGGTCAGACCGACCTGAGCAGGCAGTCTGACCGCGTCCCTGCTTGGGGCAGGGGGTTTCAATGCCCGTGGTTGTGGTGTTGATCGTGGTGGTTCCTATGGTCGTGGTACAGGCAGTAGAGGGTTTGTTTCTGGTGGTGGTGTGTTTGCTGGACGTTCTCCACCTCGTGATCAATATGAGGGTGGTAGAGGTCGTCGCAGCTTTGGGTTTCAGAGGGGCTACGAGCCATGCTTTCCTTTTTGTGGTAGTCGTTCTCCTCCAGCGAGGCGTGAGGTGGTTCAGCGTGGTGGTCGTAGCTTTGGACGTGATAGGATGGATGTTGCTAACCCCACTTTTGAGCAAATGGCTCAAAACTGGTTTGATTCCTTTTGTGCTAACCCTAGTGTCGAGTCGCTTGCTCATTCTCGTTTTCGTTTTTGATTTTTAGGTGGGAGGCATGGAGAACATTTGGTTGATTGACTCTAGTTGTTCGCAACACATAACCGGAGACAAGGGGTGGTTCTCCAGGCTCACCCCGATGGTGTCAAAGGTGTACATCACTTCCGGGGATAATGGACGAGGATGAGTGCTTTCAGAAGGTGAGGTTAAGGTGAGCAGATTGGTGACCTTAAAGCGTGTGTCTCTGGTCAAGTCACTTGGGTATAACCTGTTGTCAGTATCTCAGTTGCTGGACGAGGGTTATGAGGTGCGTTTTAAGTTGGGGGCTTCTCGTGTTCTTGACTCTCGAGGCGATCTTGTTTGTACGATCGTGCCCGAGGGACATATCTTTCGCGCTAATTTTTCTCAGTGTTTTGGTCCCCCGAGGTGTTTGGTTGATGGTCCTTCTTCTAAGTTGTGGAGGTGGCATAGGAGAGTGGGGCACTTGAGCTTTGAGCGCCTTTCCCGTTTGAGTGCGCTCGATCTTGTCCGAAGATTGCCCAGGTTGCGTTTTGAGAAGGATTTGGTTTGTGCGCCTTGTAGGCATGGCAAGATGGTAGCCACTCCCCATCCACCCCTGACTGCTGTCATGACAGAGCGTCCGACAGAGCTATTGCATATGGACCTTGTTGGGCCAACTCGAGTTCGCTCGGTGGGTGGGAAGTGGTATGTCCTAGTGGTTGTGGACGATTACTCTCGCTATGCCTGGGTGTTTTTCGTGGAGGATAAGGGTGAGACGTTTGATTTTGTTCGAGACCTGATCTTGAGGTTGAAGAACGAGAGACATAGGGATGCCATTAGAGCTATACGCAGTGACAACGACACGGAATTCAGGAACTCTCATTTTGAGACCTTTTGTCGTGATCTTGGTCTTGAGCATCAGGTTTCCACTCTGTACACCCCTCCTCAGAATGGTGTTGTGGAAAGGAAGAATCGGTCCCTGTGTGAGATGGCTAGGACGATGCTTGATGAGCACAGGACTCCTAGGAGGTATTGTGCTGAGGCAGTGAATACCGCGTGCTATGTGTCAAACCGGATCCTCTTCTGAGCTTTCAAGAAGAAAACCTGCTATGAACTGATGCATGGGCGAGTACCCAAGGTGAGTCACTTTCATGTCTTCGGTTGCAAGTGTTTCATTCTTAAGAAGGGCAGAAAGTTGGATAAGTTTGAGGCTAGGTCGGTTGATGGTATTTTCTTTGGTTATGCTACTCATTCTCGAGCATATCGTGTGCTCAATTTGGAACTAACCAAATCGTGGATACTTGCGAGGTTACCTTCGACGAGACACAGCCGCGTAGCTCTTTGGTCTTTGATTGTGCAGGTGATGAGGAGTTTGGCGAGGAGATCTTTGAGGAGGAGGTGCAGGAAGATGGTGAAGAAGATGATGGTGGTGATGCTCCCGCAGCTGGCCGTCTACCTACTACTTCCATGACTACGATGACGATCGAGGATGGTCCTTCACCTACACCGACAACGACTGCGGCTGTTTGAGAGGTTACTGCTGCTGAGGGGGAGGTGGTCTCCAGACGTGAGGCTCCCCGGCGTGTTCAGGTGGATCACCCACCTTCGTCGATCATAGGTGACATTCATGAACGTACTACATGGTCCAGGTCACAAAGGCATTCTCATTTTGCTCATTCTGCATTTGCCGCTTCTTTTGAGCCCAAAGATATTGGACATGCACTTTCCGATCCAGATTGGGTGAACGTTATGCATGAGGAGCTTGAGAATTTTGAGAGGAATCGGGTGTGGGAGTTGGTCGAGCCTCCACCAAACTACAAACCTATCGGGACAAAATGGGTGTGGAAGAGCAAAGAGGGAGAAAATGGGGAGATTGTGAGAAACATGTCAAGGTTGGTTGCTCAAGGGTATAGCCAGAAAGAGGGGATAGATTATGAGGAGACATTTGCTCCTATGGCTCGTTTGGAGGCAATTAGGATCCTTCTAGCATTTTCAGTTGCTAAAGGGTTCAAGTTGTACCAAATGGATGTGAAGAGTGCCTTCCTAAATGGGGTTTTAGAGGAAGAAGTGTATGTGAGGCAACCCTCAGGTTTTTAGAGTGAGAGGTTTCCCCACATGTATACAAACTCAGAAAAGCACTATATGGCCTAAAACAAGCACCCAGGGCGTGGTATGGTAGGTTGAGAGGGTTCTTGTTTAGTAAGGGATTTGTGATGGGAAAGGTGGATCAGACTCTCTTTCTCCTCAGGCAGGGCGATGACATTCTAATCGTGCAAGTATACGTGGATGACATAATCTTTGGTGGCTCTTCTCACACTTTGGTTGCCAGGTTTGCAGATGACATGAGCAGGGAATTTGAGATGTCCATGATGGGTGAGTTGCAGTTCTTTCTCGGGCTTCAGATCAGGCAGTGCAAGGACGAGACGTTTGTGCATCAAGCCAAGTACACCAAGGACATAGTGAAGAAATTCAAGATGGATGACTCGAAGCCGATGGCTACGCCGATGAGTAAGACAACAGCTTTGGATGCGGATGTTGATGGCGAGCCTGTGGACCAGAAGGAGTACCAGAGCATGATCGCCTCCCTCCTCTACTTGACGGCGACGAGGCCGGACATACAGTTCAGTGGGTGTCTGTGCGCTCGTTTTCAGGCTTCACCGAGGACTTCACATCGGCAGGCCGTCAAGAGGATTTTCAGGTACTTGAACTACACCTCTGAGTTTGGTCTTTGGTATTCTGCGGCCTCGACACTCAACCTTCATGGGTTTGCGGACGCTGACTTCGCTGGGTGTCATTTGGATCGTAAGTCCACTTCTGGTGGGTGTCAGTTTCTTGGGTATTCTTTGGTTTCTTGGTCATCCCGCAAGCAGTCGAGTGTAGCTCAGTCCACTACAGAGGCCGAGTATGTTGCTACAGCCAGTTGTTGTTCCCAGCTCCTATGGATTTCATACACTATGAGCGATTTTGGTGAGGAGTGTCCCCATGTTCCACTCTTTTGTGATAGCACCAGTGCCATAAGTGTAGCCAAGAACCCAGTTCTCCACTCCAAAACCAAGCATATAGAGGTGAGGTACCACTTCCTGAGAGACAATGTGGAGAAGGAAAAGATTGCTTTGATTCATGTACCCACCCAAAACCAACTAGCCGATATCTTCACCAAACCACTTGACCAAGCCACTTTCACCCGCTTGCGGGGTGAGCTTGATGTGTGTTTGCTTTCTTGAGTTGGTGGTGGGAGCTCCTTTGTAGCATATGTATCATATTTATTTTGTGCATGGCATTGCATTTGTAACATGATGTATAGTCATCTTTGTATCTTAGGTTGCATTTGCATTTGTATCAAATAGTAGGGTGAGCTTCTCCTATATACATTGATCGCTATGATATGCTAGTTGTGAGCATGTTTGATATGATTTGATGAAGGATAGCTATGCTCTTGATGGTTTTTCTATATTTGCATGATGAGGTGGCTAACTTTTGAAAAATACTAGATAGACTCTCTCTTGTCAGTTTAAGGCTTTGCATGATCTTAGTGTGCTTTGGTGGTTTATGTCATGCTTAATTCATGGATGGATATCATGTGCTTCTCACTTGGGGTCAAAGACTCATTTGTCATTATGAATGTTTAGCCCATGTGTTACCTTGTGGGGGACCATAAGCTTCTTTTTGCAGCAAAGGCACTTCATGTACCATTTTATGCTTAAATGTGAAAAATTAAATTGGTATGAAATGCCTTGCTTGAAAATGTGCTCTCAATTGTTCCATGTCATAAATGCTTTAAATCTGATTTTATGTGGGTGCTAAACCATTGCATGTTGTCTACCATGAGAAGTCTCATTTTAAGAAGTAGACACATGGCTCGGTGGCTTTAACATGACATGAGATGCTTATGGGTGTTTGTAATGATCTTGTGTTGAGGATATGTGACCTAGCATGAAGTTTGTGTGATTTAAATTCACTTTGGTAGACTTTTCTCATGCTTTGGTCTTTAGCTCATGAGAGGGAAAATTTTCACAAAATTATGTATTTTGATCATGGCTTGCTCATTTGCTTATATAGCTTTACTATCATGATGGCAATGCTCATACGAATCTTTGGAATGTCTTGCTTGCTCATTTGCTCACTTATAGCATTTTGTGGTGCTCATTGTCAATTTGAGAAGCTCTAGGTTGTAATTTTTGTAGAAATGACTTGATTCATGCATTGTCAACAAGGGGGAGAATTTGTGCATGAAAAATAGATCTGAGCATGTTTCGAGGGTTTTCAGCTAGTTTCGGAATTTTTCGGACCATGTTTGCAGGGGGCGGTCACATAGGGCGGTCTGACCGCCCTGTCTGTGGTGTGACCGGTCCAGGCGGTCTGATCGGCCTGGCTAGGCGGTCTGACCAGCCTGGGTCAGTGCAGAGCAGTTTTGCTCGTTTTCATGCATTTGCAGTAGTTCTTTGCATGCATGTGTTCAGGGGGAGTGCATTTGCTCAGGGGGAGCCTGCATGTGTTCAGGGGAGCTCCTTGTGTCGCCTGAGTTCTTGCTTTGGTGGTTTGCTCTTTGTGATCTTTGGTTTTTGTCTCGGTTGTGTTGAGTCGTTGCCCTTGCCTTAGGGGACCGAAACTTTGGCTTCAAGTGATCAGGGTTTGTGTGTTTGGTTTTTGGATCACTTGATGGGTTGTTGTTAGTTTCTTTCTTTTTCTTTTCCTTGTTGGTTACTATGCGTGTGGGTGTTGTCAATGCACTCATCAAGGGGGAGATTGAGGACCTATGTGGTCCGAGGACCGGTGGATGGTCACTCCTTGGTGATGAGTGAATGACAACGTTTTGTGGACTGGCCTAGTATTGCAGGTACAAGTTGCGGCTTGATTCGCGTGGTGCAGGTGAAGATCAAGTGTGAAAGGTCTATGTTTGTGTGACCTCCCAGGAGCGGAGGGACAAGTAGGTTTAGATCGAGGTACCTGGTGGCCGACGGGATCAAGTGCGGACCGTACACTGGCAAGAAGAGCAAGACGACGTCGAGAGGGATGGAGCCGGTGCAAGGTAGTAGCTAACAACTGCAGCTTGCACGCGGGGTTTGCAGTGGTTTGGCCACAAAACCACTGGGTTACTTGGCTGAGCCACAAAGCCAAGGTCGAAGGCTCGACGGGGCGAACCATCCTGACCAGGCCGGTCTGACCGCCCAGGATGGTCGGTCTGACCGCCCGGCCAGGAGTGACCGGGGAGGACGGTCTGACCACCCAGGAGGGGCGGTCTGACCGCCTGGCTCGCAGCGTGTCGAGAAGATTTGAAGAGGAGGACACGCGGTGCGATTGTGAGGCTTGCGTGGAGATGAAGCGGATTGCGGCCAGCAGGCGTCCGTCCGATGGAGAAAACGACCGAAGTTCCCAAAGTGCCCTTGGTGGGCTTGTATCTTAGGTTAAGTAGGGGTAGTTTGGTCATTGGTTGCCCTCCATATAAACTCAAGTGAGAGGAGATGGCAGCCACCTCTTAGAACCCTAGTTCATTTGCTTTCCTCCTTTGTTTAGTTTGAGAGCTTCATGAGAGATCTTGTGAGAGGGTTGGATATTCGGGCGGCTTGTTAGACCTTGTATGAACCTTTCATGGTATGTATAGAAGCTTCAGCGTGGTTCATCTAATCTCTCTTTGTCTCCCGGCGTTTTCCCTTTTGGTGATTTTCGGAGCTCTTTTTAGGGATTTTCGTGGTGGCTTGTTTGAGGGGTTTCTTGGAGGGATTCTTGTTGGGTATCACACATGAGGTCTTTGTGCCTCTTTTGTTGGTGATTTTGCCCCAACAATCTCTTGGGAAATCCTTCGAATTGGGTGGATTTCGTAGTTCTTGGAGTTCATGACCTAGAGGCCTTTGATTCGTGATTCCTCTTGATTGGATGGGTTTCGGTGGATATCCTTTGGTGGAGAGGTCTTCCATGAGGCGACCCATCTATCCCCGAAGTTTCGTTGCAATCCGTGGAGTGAATCAGGAGATCGGGTGAAGGGAAGTTCAGGGTTGACCCGCAGCCAGTTTTTGGAGAAGTGGCGGTCTGACCGCCCTGGGGATTTCGCGAGGAACGTTTTGGTTTTCCGGGGATTTTCTCTGATAGCTTGTTTGCCTTGATCAGAGAAGTTTCCAAGCGAAATCTTGGGTCGATTTGGTGTCGTGAGCTTCGAGTTGTGGTTTTGGGAAATTCCAGGCCTAGGCGGTCTGACCGCCCTGTCCATGCGGTCTGACCGCCCCTGGCAGGAAGTTTCCCCGTGTGTGGTTTCTGCTGTTGTGTGTGCGTAGTTGTGTTGCTTGCTGGTGAGGTTTGCTCCTAGGATCAGTAGCACTCCAGTGGCTACGTGGTCTTGGCAAACGTGCAGATAGAGTGGTGAAAGTGATTTTGGGATCGAGGCCGTGTTCATCTCGTTGGAGGAGCTATCTCTCTCGAGAAGATTTTTTTATCGGCTCACATTCACTCTCCCCTCTCTGGTCGCCCAATCCGGTCCTTCACCTCCTCGTAGCAACACAAATATGTTTGGGACTTGTCTAGGCAGTCAGTAATAATCTTGAACCGTTTATTCTTCTTGGGGCTGCACCATTTTGTTGCTCCTTGTGGCTATGCATAAATGATTTGATTTTTGAGGAGATAACAGTTGCTAATTATTTATTCACTGGCTCTATACATGGGCTATTTTATAGAAGGCAACCTCATAGGATTTGGTTGTAGCGGTGTGTCAACACTTGGCGCAAGTGGTCAAGGAATTTTTTACTCGAGCACATGTGTGGTAGACTAGTCTCCGGATTACGAGTCATTAATGTGCTTTATTTTTCTTTTTTCTTGTAAGGCTGTGTGCATCTTAGTTGTGCAGAGGTTGGGAGGATCTCAAGATTTTTGAGTCACCTCGATGTAACGATCTTGATTTAAATAAAATTTCCTTTATAAAAAAGAACCTATAAGAACCTTTGAAAAATTAGAAGAATGATTCACTACACCACATCCCCAAAATTTTTTATCGAATACGCAGGAGAGATGCGCATCTTTGTATTAAGAGAGAAAAATAGTCTAATACAACGACCATGTTGCCCCAGCTGGACTAGAATGGGGAACGTGAGGAATAAACTATGAACCCACTACTGAGAACAAACACAACACCCGACCAGACCACTCCGACCCTCACAACTAGATCAGCCCTTGCTCCATCTTAGTGATAAGGGCAGTAAGCCCCTTAGCGCCTGAACTCTGCCATAAGTAGGACTCTGCCTTAAAATCTTGCACAGCTCTCTGAATGTTTGGAGAGGCTCCAGCAAAAACGCATGCATTCCTATGTTTCCATAATGTCCAGGCACCTAGGATGCACAAGGAGTTGAATCCCTTCCTGTAGTGCTTCTGAACTCTTTTTTCTACCCTTCTCCACCACACAACAAAAACTGAACTTCGTGTGGGTGTCAACTCATCCAGGCTTAAAGGTTGTAAGATGGCAAACCAAAACTGCCTAGCAAAAACACAAGAGGTGATTATATGTTGAATATTTTCCTCCTCTTGATCACAGAGCGGGCAGCATTCAGGGTGAGGAAGTCCCCTTTTTGTAGCCGATCTGCAGTCCAGCAGCGGCTCTTGATTGCCAACCACATAAAAGTTCTACATTTGCCTAGTGCCCAAGATTTCCACACCTTTTTCCAAGGTTCAAAGGGAATGGATCCAACAAAGTAGCTGCGATAAGCTGAACTCGTTAAGAATATGCTTGAAGCTTCAAATTTCCATCGGTGAACATCATTAGAGTCATCTAACTTGACATCAGCCAAAATGTTCCAAAGCTCAAGATACTCAGCCAGAGCCAGCCATCCCAGAGTACGTTTGATATCTGCAACCCAAGCTCCTCCTTGTAGTGCTTCATGTACCGATCTTTTATTTCTGATTTTCTGAGGCACACATTGTACAACATTTGGGGCCAGCTCCTCCAGACAGCGACCATGCAGCCAACGATCAGTCCAGAACAAAGTGTTCCGGCCATTACCAATCACAGATTCGACTGCATTGCTAAACATGGCTATAGTGTTGGAGTAGACAGGGATTTGAAGTCCTGGCCCAAGGACGGTCCGGTCGGGTCTTCTCGATCCAGAGCCATCTCATTTGTAATGCCCAGCCCATAACTTCAAGGTTGTGGATGCCCAACCCTCCAAGGTCAATTGGTCTCATAACTCTATCCCAAGCTACCAGATAATTACCACCATTGGCATTCTTCCTTCCTGTCCATAGGAAACCCCTTCTTAATTTATCCACAGCTCTCAAAAACCATTCAGGCACCTTGATAGTGACCAATAGGTAGATTGGGATGGCAGTGAGGACAAAACACACCAAGGTGGCTCGACCAGCAAGATTTAATAAGGAAGCCTTCTGTAACGCCCTGGGTTTTACAAAATCAGAAAACCCAGCATTCTGTCTCGTGATAGTCCCTGGATCAGACGCTATCACGCACAGGCATTCATCACAGATAAATAACACAGTCATACATCGAAATAAAGCATCAGAGTACGAATAATAATCTGATTATTACATGTCCTGATTATTCGGAGTACATCAATACCCGCCTCTTGGCGGAATAACAGAAATAAGAGCCTACACAGTGGTAGCTATCTCCCAAAAGGTGTCTCCATCTTCAGGCATCTCCCACAGGCATCCTTGAGCGAAGCGTCGTGCCCCCTCAGTCGTACCATCCGTCGGCATTGTTGTCGTAGTCGGACTCGTACCCTGCAAGCTCAGGGGCTATCCCCAAGGATCGGGATAGGTCCACGTCACCAACCGTATGCAAGCTTTAAGTGGCCTATTTCTAAGGGGAAAAGAGTATATCAAGGTAGTAGCAGGGTTTCCTATGCAGCAGCAGCAAAAATAGAGTAATATCTCCATAAGTTCACCATATCCCATACCTCTCATCCGCATACGGTTACATCTGGTCACCCAGATCACCGTCACCATCACCTATCTCCATCTAGGGTCGGTGCGAGAACTCCCACTCCTCGCACCTCAATGGTTGCACCCGGATCCGCGAGGTAGAGGGAGCAACTCTCCTCTCCCCGAATACAACCACGGCTCACCAATCACACTCATCCTATAAGGGGGAGGTAGAAATCCCAAAACGTAAGAGTCGGAGAAATAACGGGCATGTCCATAACCGAGGACGCGGCTATACGTATAGATCTAAACTCTGCAGAGCGTGTACACCAGTACCCAACTCGGAATAGTACCCGGACGGTGTACGGCCGACCGAGCCTACCCTACCGGGCGAACACCTAGGAGTTACGGTTCCATCCTGCATCCGGGTCTCGATGCGGTCCCCCGCAGAAGACCACCCCAGAACTGTGAAAATGCCCCCGTGTGGCCACACGGGAGTCGCACTGAGAGGGTGGACTCACTCCCACCTCTCCCCCACTGATACCCCGCTATCCTACTGGCAGGTATGGTACCACACTTGCTAGGGTCGAACGGCCCTATCCCCACTCTCGGTGAGGTGGTGTGTACGAAAGTCCCGTGTAACAGGCGACCCACTCGGTTTCAGACCGGGGCGAGCTCATATCCTCCAAGTCATCACAAAATCCCCAACACCTGTGCTCCTAAAACGGTGTACCCGCCATAGGTACCAACTCGGGCAACGTCCGAGAAGACGATCCCTGGCCCCTGATCCCAGATCAGGTTGTCTCGAGCTCACCCCCGCCACAATATCCCAAAACACCTTCTCCTGCCGGTTTTCCCAACACACGCCAAGAAACTACCACAATAATCCCCACACATGCATAGCAAGCTCAGCACATCATCTAGCTTAAGTAAACAGTAGTAGTAGGTCAATCAAGGACAAGAATGTAAAAGAGGCTATGCATGGGTTCATCATATTCATCTCTATGCATTAAATAAAGCACTAGCAGTTCTAAAATAGCCATGCCTAATGGGCATTCAAAGATGGTCGGGCGTGAACCTGGGTACGAGTGGTCGTCGTAGCTGAGGTCGTCGTCGTAGTCCTGGTTCAGCTCTCCGGCTTCGGCAGCTCCTAGAAGCGTATTTAAATAAATAAACTCGGCTACTAATGGCAATAAATCCAAGATAAAGAGCAAATAAGATCCAAAAAGAGGCAACCTCTAGTCTAGCACGAAGTTTGGATTTTTAGAAGATTTTCAGAAGAAGTTTCATATTTTTCGGAGCTAAAACGGATTTGTTATGATTTTCCGAAGATAAAATACATTTCTGAAATTAAAATACGCATATACAATATCTCATACTTTAGGCCAACCTTTCCCTAGCTCTAGCTATCTTTAAGAGGTCTTACAGCTAGCTGCAGGCCGGCTTCTGTGCTGATGCAACCGCCACATGGGTGGCTTAAAGCCGGCTCCTGCCCACGTGGCGGCCTGCGTGGCAGCCATGCGTGGCGGCGCGCAGCGGATCCGGGGCGATCCGCTGCGGCTCAGCGCGGCACGGCGTGCGTGTGGCCGGGCCGTGAGTGGCCGGCCGCACGGGATCCGCCCGGATTTCCTACGGTGACGTGCTCGTGTGGGCGGCTGTGTGTCGAAGAACCCCAGGGGTTTAGCAGCGGCGCCGGCACGTGTTCGGCCAAATGCCGCTGAGGGAAGGCGGCGCGGGAATGGGCTCGCCGGCGGCGAGGCTGTTCCGCCCGGCCAACAAGCGACAGGGAGGGGTCGGGGTGCACCAAGGGAGCATACACGTGCAGCAAGGGAACAGCTCTGGCCGGGGGAGGTGCGTCGGCGGCGGGACAGGGGCTCGGCGGCGTCGTGCCTGCGTGGGCGCACGGCGGCGATCTCCGGAGACGGCGTGCGGGTGCCCCAAAAGCCCAGACGTGTGTGTGCGAGCATCAAGCGAAGCGGAACGACCCAAAAACTAGGGCTTTTGCCCCTTTGCCTAGGTGCACGGCGTGGCCGCCATGGCGGAGCTCGGGCCGGCGCACGCGGCGGCGGTACTCAGGGCTCCCGCGGCCGAGCACGGGCGCGTGTGGGGGCGCGCATATGCCAGCGGCGAGGCGATCGTGACGGTGCGCAAAAGGTGGACGGGGTGGTTTCCGGGGCGTGTGCGCGTCGACGTGCATACCGGCGGCGAGGCGCGCCAGAGCACGGCGGCGGCGATGCGCGTGTCGGCGAAGCGCGGGTGTGGATCAAGGGAGAAACGTGGAGGCGCACGCGCGTGAGTGTGGCGACGGCGGCGGCACCTGCAAAAGATTCCCAGCACGGCACGAAGGCCGGCTTCACCAAGCGGCGTGCGCGGCGGCGCGTGGCGGTGGCGACGGCGAACTCGCGTCCTGCCACGGCTCGAAGGCCGGGTCGACCACAGGTGGGCGAGGAAGGTCGGCCTCACCTCGGTGGCCACTGGCCGAAGCGCAGGCGTCGGTGAAGAGGACGGAGCGGGCTCGTCGGCGATGGGGAAGGCTGCGGCGCGGAGCAGAGGAAGCAGGGGAAGACGGTGTGCGCGGCGATAGCAGGTCCGGCTCCTCCTCTCGGACGGCTCCGGCGGCGACAACGGACGGCGTTCCCCCCGACGGCCTCCGGGCCTTCTCTTCTCCCCCCTTCTCCTTCTCCTCCGGCGGGCAAGGCGGTGTGGAAGGAGGGATCCTCCCGGCGGCTAGGGTTGGGAACTCCCCACGGCGCGGCGGCGGCCTTCTTATAGGCGGTGAGCGGTGCGGGACGCGTGGACGGCGCGGATGCGAGGGCGGGGCACGCGGCGGCATCGCGTCGGCGCCATGGCTGGCACGGGAGCGCTTTGGCGCGCGACGCCAGCGAAAGCGGAAAAGGGGAAGATGACGACGGCGACGTCATGGTGACGTGGGCATGACGCCACGCGGGTCCCGTTCGTCAGCGACACGGTGCGGGCGCGGTTGGTGGGACGTGGGCCGGCGCGAGATGGGCTGCGACGGGCCGCTGTGAGGGAAAAAGAGGGACGCGCGGTGAGTATAGGAAAGGAGAAATAGGTGGTCGGGTGGACTTCCAGGAGTTGGACTCGCGGCCCAGCAGTGCAGCTCCCCTTTCCTTTTTCTATATCTATTTACCCCCTTTTCTATTTAGTTTCAAATTTGAATATAAATTCAAATTTGAAACCCACACAAGCAAACTCCAAATAAAACCAAATGAACTCCAAGTTTCTCACACTAGCATTTTATATTTCCTAAAAATTTCATTTAAATCAAAATTAAATCTAGGTATTAAAGGAGAGAAAAGGAAGACTTCCTTAAATAATTTGATAATCACACAAATACATCATCAAAAATTTTAAATCCACATTTTTATTAATTAACATTCCTCAATAAATTTTGAGGGATGTTACACCTTCCAACCTGGAATCCTATTAGTGATTTTTTCTACCCATAATAGCAGGTCACCTCTTCTCAGCCTCCTGTCAGAGATAGGCAGGGCAAGATATGTAGTGGGAAAATTGGAGGTTGTACACTGCAAGGTGGTATTTACCTCCTCAACAATTCCCTCTCCACATTAGATGGGTATAACACAGCTCTTCTGCAGATTTGTTCGCAAACCAGTGGCCTCTCCAAAAATTTTTAGAATCTCCTTTGTTAGCTGGAGGTCATGACCATCAGACCGTAAGAATAGTGCCACATCATCTGCGTAGAGTGAAAGCCTTTGTCCAGTAGAGTGCAGGGGCGATAGCAGTCCTTCAGCTTCAGCTTTGGAGAACAAACTGTTCAGCACATCCATAACCAATATAAACAGCATAGGGGAAAGGGGATCACCTTGGCGCAGACCACGTTGATGGAGAATATGCATACCAGGTTCTCCATTTAGAATGATTTGGGTGGAGGCAGTCCGTAATAAATTGGAGATAATATTCCTCCAAGTATTTCCAAATCCCAGATGTGAAAGCATTTCTAGCAAAAAGGACCAATCCACAGAATCAAAGGCTTTTGAGATATCTAATTTTAAGAAAAGGCTTGAGATCTTTCGATGATGAAGAACTTTAATGGTTTGCTAAACTAGCATGAAATTGTCATGGATGCACCTGCCCTTTATAAAAGCACTTTGATTTGTGGCGACTAAAGTATTCAGCTACCACATCCCCAAAATAGGGACCATGGTTATAGGCTTTTACAGAGATAGAGTCTGTGGGTATAAGTTTACACCCAAAGTCGGTGTATGTGGCGTGTAAGTGCCGTCAGTATAAGTTTATACTGACAGACTCCATTTATACCAACAGATCAGCTATTACCATGTGGATATATACTAATGGACTAACATATACCGACGGATAGCAGACACTTTGTTGCTACAAGTACTTTTACCAACTGAACATCCAGCAAGATGATCTAAATGAATAAAAAAATTTCATTTTACTACAAATTAGTTTAAAAGTTTAGTACAACAAGCACATTAGTCATATAAACACTACTAGGGAATCGACCTTTGGTCCTGGGGAGGATTTCACATTAGTACCGGTTATTTTTGGCCCCAGTACTAATGTGTTGGAAGGGGGGGCCGATGCGCCCACCAGAGACACACATTAGTATCGGGCCAGGGCTGGAGCCGGTAGGCGGTGTTGAGGCCCGGTACTAATGTGGCAGCCGCACATTAGTACCGGGCCTCAACACAAGCCAGTACTAATGTGAGCACATTAGCAACGGCTCCAGCCCTGGCCCGGTACTAATGTTCCCCGCATTAAAAGTCAGCTTCTTCTTCCAGATCGGGCCACTCTCCCCTCCACTCTCCAACTCCTCCATGGCGCCCTAGGGGAGTTTTTGCCCGATTTGCGACGATTTCTCGACGATTTCACTCATTGAAGTGGTCTAGAGGTTAGTTACTTCATCCTCCCTTGATTCATGCTTATTTTGTTGAGTTTTATTGGTTGAAATGAGAGTATTTTTGCACTTTATAATGAGCTAGGAATGAGCATTTTTTCTATTTATATGCACTTTTGTATACGCTCTAATAGAGTTGATTGCAAAGGATGTGCCATGTTAGTTGGATGAGATGTTGTATGTGACGATCGAATTTTTTAGTAATAATTATTTATTTGAGCATATGACATAATTAAATATATAACTAGTTTTAGAATTACTAGAAATGCTAGAAAGGCTAGGAATGCTAGAATTTGTTTTAGAATTACTAGACATATTTTTAGAATTACTAGAAATGCTAGAATTTTTTGGATGGGTTAAATAATTTATTATCATTAGTATAGATTTCTACTACTGCTGGAGGGAATGGGGATGATGGTAGTGGTGATCATCGTTTTTCACACAGCCAGTGGAAAACCAAATTAGGACCTCCTGATAAACCGAAGAAAATGAGCATGTTGGAGAGAGGAATGTTTCATTATTTGTAAGAAATACATATAGATGTTGCAGCGGGGCAGAAACCTCCTTTTCGTGGCATTTATGCTCGACCAGCAGACCCGAGTGTTGGAGATCCATCGAGTAGTACTAAACCACAGGGCGATTCCAAGAAAGGTAAACCTTCGTCGTCACGTCACAAGGATGGCTTAGTGTTTCATATGTCGTACTTTAAATTTGTGTAAGACCTTCACTTAAGTTTGTTGTATTGTATCGTGTGGATTGGGTATGAACACATTAAATTTGTGTAAGATCTCTATTTAAGTTTGTCATATTGTATCATGTGGATTGGAAATGAACACTTTAGATTTGTGTATGACCTTTTGTTTCGAAATACATAAAGATTGTTTGGTGGTACTTTATAGATGAATCGGCAATGGATGTACCCTGACAAGAGAATCTCTAGTGAATACATTAATGGGTTGCGTGGATTTCTAGATGTCGTGGAAGCAAACAAGCCCCCGCCTAGTTTCATTATTTGTCCATGCAAAATGTGCAAAAATTAGATGAATTACTCATCGATAAAGAGTTTTCATGATCACCTATACAAATGGGGATTCATGCCAAATTATTTTGTTTGGACAAAGCATAGGGAAAGGGGGGTTATAATGGAAGATGATGAAGAGGAAGATGATCGTATTCCAGATTGGACTGAAGATGGTGCCTTTGCAGATGATCCAATGGGAGAGGAGTACATGGGTGTTGGTACAATGGTGTCGGCAGTCCACCACGAGGTAGGCTATGGTGGTAGATTGTGTGGAGGGGATCGCCGAGACTGAAGCTAGATGGTGAACGAAGGACACAGGGGTTTATCCAGGTTCGGGCCGCAAAGATGCGTAATACCCTACGTCCTGCGTTGGTGGTTGTATTGATTGTTCCGTGAATGGGAATCAGATTGGACTTGTTTCAGAGAGGGGTCCCTGCCACCCTTATATAGGCATGGGGGGCAGGGTTACAGATCACGTGAGATCTATCCTAGTCGGTTATACAAGATCTTCCTTTGATCACAAGCAATATCTTTCCTAACCAACTAGTCTTTATCTATGGGAGTATATCTCTTCGGGTGCCATCTCATTCCTGATTCGTACGCTCGTGCCGAGTGCCCCATGTGTGGGCCCGTACCGTCCTCGTAGATACGTCGTGGGGCCCTTCCATGTGGCACCCCGGGGGTATATCACCCACATCAGTCCCCGAGTGCTTCTTAACCAGACTGCAACTTCGATCTTGAGCATCAAACATCATCCGAGTGCTTTGTTGACTTCAGTTGAGTGCTGGATGCCTTCGATCGAGTGCTTTGTTCTCTGTCCTGCTCACATCTTAATGCAGCCGAGTGGTTTCTAAAGCTATGACTCGTGGATGCCGGGTGGTTGGGGTGAGCTCTCCTCCATTTAGATTTGATAAGATCACTGAGCCAGAAAATGTACACTCTCGTCGAAGACAAAGTGTACACACTTAGTTCCCGAGCCTTGATAAAGATTGAATAGGTTTATCAAGTGTCAAAAAGAATCAAAGTGTCTGATCCCTGATGTCTTTGCCCGGTCATCCCCTTAGGGGAAATGACCCTGTGGCTTCCAGACCTACGTTTTCGGCCATGATTAAATGCTTGGCCAAGGGTGTTGCTTCTGGCTCCAGATGGTCGTGGTGAAACTGTACGTGCTCAGTGAATGGGTGCATCTCCAGATGCGCCCATTAGGGCAGTCCCCGAGGTTCGGAATAGTTAGAATAACTATTTTGAAGATCTGAAAAAGAGACAAATGGAATTACCATCATCCCTTTAGGGAGAGTACCTCTCAGATTATCTGATCTGGTACGGCGCCTGGGGAGAGCTCCAGCTCTGACCCACATTTGCCATATGGCCCACCGTGTTCTCAAGATGAACTCGTGCAAGGTCACCCGCCCTAGCCATCATTTTCGTGGCTTCTAAAAGGCTCTGGCCTTTGTATGGCATGCCTCCGGGAGAACGCTCATGAGCTCGTCGATTGAACCTTCTTTGAGATTCATGCCGTAAGATTTTCGAGGGTGAGTTATCTGATAACCTGGCAACCTGTGACTCTGAGTCTCGACTTCTATGTGGCTTGTGCACCAAATTTATTTGGAAAGCCTTTTCAACAATTCAGGGTGCAATCCTCTTAATGGGAAATCTACACTCCTTGGCCTGTTGAGAAACATGGCCCATCTAGACCCAAAAAGGCCCGAATTCAAAACGTCGGGGGTAACGGTGCAGATGCCGTGTTGAAGACAAACCGACCGCGAGTATCTCGCGAGCTGAACTCGCGTGCGACATGGTGAAGCGACAGGACGGGGCGAGGCCCGCCACGACTCCCTTTTTGGCCGCCCTCATTTAAGGCAAGCCAGGGGCGTGCGTGCTCTCACACTCCATCACTTCACGTCGCCTCGCATTCCATAGGTAGCCACGCTCCACCTTCTCCTCTGGCAGCTCAGCTGCCGCATTAGCTTGATCTGCCGGATCTAGAGCCGGCGAAACCCCAGATCCAGATTTGCCACTCGATTCACCCCCATCCCCTCCGCCTCTGGCAGTCCCCGAGCCTAGCGAGGGCCATGACTTCGAAGTCCCACCGGGGCAAGAAGAGCTCGAGGGAGGGCGTGCAAGGCGCGAGGAGGTCTCCATCACCGTCTCCTTCACCGCCGGTGCCTCCCCGCCACGACGAGGAGTGGATCTGCTCCGTGTCGACACGAGAGTGGATCGTCGCCCTGATTTGGGGCGGCGTCCTGCTCGACGAGGCCACCGAGGAGTGGCGTGAGGCAGCAGGGGAGGATTTCCCCACGTCCCAGATACACGAGGTGGTGGTGTTCGAGTCGTGGTACCCCCGCTGGTTCGGGTTGCCTGTGCATCCCTTCTTCCGTAGGCTGTTGTACTACTATGGGTTAGAGCTCTACAACCTCAACCCTAACTCCATCCTGCATATCACCATCTTCATCCATTTGTGCGAGGCGTACCTCGGTATCACCGCGCACTTCAATCTCTTTCGGTACTTCTTCTGTGTGAAGCCCCACAAGAGTGCTAAGAAGCCAAGTGGTGGGTGGCGCCAGATTTTAGCTCAAGCAGAAGACCTCTGCTGAGTACATCTTGGTGCTGCTTGTCAGCTCCAACAAGCGCTGGCACAAGGAGTGGTTATACACCACCAACCATGCCCCGCAGGTGCCATGCGAAGTTGACGCGCGCTCGAGCCCGCTCCGTTGCTGGGACGAGGAGCTGGGTGATGCCGAGATGGAGCAGGTGTTGGAGCTGCTGAAGCTGATCCAGAATTTGAAGGCGGCCTGCCTCACTGGGGTGGCGGTCATGGCAAACTTCACCACCCGGTGGCTCCAGTCGCTGAAGGAGAGGGCGCACCCGGCGTATGAGTACGCCGACGAGGACTTCGACACGACGCGGGAGGTGCCGGAGCGGGGGGAGCCGGAAGTGCTGATGGAGCGTATTCGCGAGTGCTTCACACCCAACACCATCATCACAATGCACGGCACGCCGCGTCCCTTCAGTCTGGGGCACCCTGCGCCCGCGGTAAGTGGAAATTTTCCCCTTTTTATGGTCCACCCATTAGGGTAGTAACATGTGCCTGAAAGATGTTTGATGAAATGCTTGATTCATTGTTGTCTTTTGTAGGGCCGTGAGGCCTTTGTCTCTGCCTCGCAGCTACCAGGAACACTGGCTGGGCTTGCGTCTCTGCCCGGTAGGCTTGGCGAGCTGCAGAGGTTGGAGCGTGCCCGTGCCCATGTCGCGGCTGGCGGTGGCGGCGTGGTTGCGTCGGGTCCGACTCGGCGTTCGGCCGCTGCGGAGCTTGGCCAGCGTGCGGCCGCGGCCCCTTCCAACAGCCCGCGTGCCGCCCCTGTGGATAAGGGGAAGGCGCGCAAAGGTAGCAGCCGGCCGGAGGTGCGGTGTGCGCCACCCGGTTCGCTCAAGATTGACGGGCCGGCGTCACGCCGGCACAAGCTGGTGCTGCCTGGCGACTCCGACGATGAGGAGGTGGCCCCTCGTCTGTTCGATGCCAGCGACATCCCTCTGGAGGCCGTCAAGGAGGCGTCGAGTGGTACGGTTGCTCCTCCTCCTTGTCTTCCTTCTTCTCCTCCACCTTCTCTTCCTTCTTCTCCTCCACCTTCTCTTCCACAGATGGAAACTTCTCCTCGGGATGCGGGCATTCCGTGCCCTTCGTAGCAGACTGCCCCGGCGCCCCCTGTGACGACACAGGGTGCGCCCAAGCCAACTCCGGAGGTGACGGCCGGGGCGAACAGGCTAGCGCCCTCGAGCTCGCGGCTTCGCAAGTGCGCTCGTCTGCGCGTGTCCACTGAGTAAGTTGCTATGCAGGTCATTGCTTTGTTCTGCTGTTGTTTGCCTATTAGTGCTTGAGGTTGAGGGTGGTGGTGTTGGAATTGCTCTTGTTTGTAGGGAGCCCAGAGACGTCTCTCTTGGGGGTGAGGTGCCCGCATCAGGCATCGGTCCGGCGGCACGTCTGCTGAGTGCTTCAAAAGAGCACTCGGGCGTGGTGCTGGGTGCCGGCGCAACTCCCCGAGTAGCCAGTCCTCAGCGTGGAGACTCTAGTTCAATGGCCTTGGGTTCTGCCTCTACGGCAGTCCCCGAGGTCGAGGAGATCCATCGGGAGCTCCCCACATCGCGCACGAGCCCGCCGTGCCCTAGTAGGATTGCACAAGTGCGCGGTGGCACAGTACACGAGGTGCTCGGCGACCCGACCGTGGATGAGGACAACCGGCAGGAGCTCGTGACCCTTGCCGCAAGGTTTGCTCAGCTAGTGGGGCTGGGTGCATCTTCAGACCTTCCTCTTTTGTCCATGTTAGCTTCTTTTGTTTTGATCGTCTAGTTTTTTAGACTGTGGATGCTACATCTGCTCGCAAGAGCAAGCTATAGGAGGACATTGGGACCAACACCATCACGCTGCTCGCCCGGATGCAGCACCTCGAGGAACAGGCTGCTGCGCGTCAGGACGACAATAACCGGGAACTCGAGCAGCTGCGTCGGGAGAAGGCTGCCACGGAGGCCGCCGCCGAGCGTCTGCGCGAGGAGAAGGTCGCTGCAGATGCTAACGCTGAGCGTACTCGTGAGGAGAGGGCCATCGCGGACGCCACCATCGCGTCCCTACGTGAAGCAGCGGAGGAACACCAGAAGGGTCTGTTGGCTCCACTTGTATTTTATGTATTTTCCCGAGTGCTTGCGTTTGACTTGGCTCTTGAAAACAGCTCGGGGCCAGGCTGAACAGGACCTCGAGGTTGCCCAGAATCGGGTGAAAGCCTCGGGGAAGGCTTTGGAGTAGGCGACCAGGGAGCGGGCCATGGCCATGAAGGAGCTCACTGGTGAGTTGCCTTTTGCCTTTACCTTTCTTAGCTCTTTATGTTATCTAGTCCTTCTGACGTTTGAGCAGATTTGCGGCGGAAATTATTCGCCCAATTTGCAGATCTCGAGGCTCGTGTGGAGTTGGAGAGGAGCCAGTTCCGGGCTCTCGGTGAAGCACTACGCCCTCTGTTGGACGAGTTGGCTCCACTCGCCGAGTCCTCCTCCGTGCGGGAGTTTGGCGAGCCAGTCCTCCGCCCGCCGTCTCTGCTGGAGCGAGTCCAGGCGGCGTCTTCACGCTTCTAGGGGTATCTCCGCGAGGTCAGTCTGGCGAGCACCAGCCACTGCCTCACCGTCTTCCGCTCTTTGCTCCCACACGTCGACGTGCGCTTGTTCCGCGGCGGGTTCGCTCGTGGGATGTCGTCCGCTTGGGTTGACGAGCTGTTTGAGGATGTGAAGAATGTGGCAGAGAAGCTTGCAGAAGACATCGTGCCTGCTTCTGATGGTGAGGATGAGCCGAGTGGTTTCCTGCTGCAGCTGTGAAAACATTAATAAGCACTTGTAATATTTTGGTCGTACTGTTGTTGTGGCATCATACTTTTTAACATTTGTTTTAATTGTGGCGCTTTACTTTGACAGAATCCATGTACTTTTAATTTCCCCAGTAGTTGGTCTATTACGGGAAACCGTAGTTTCGTTGGCCTCAGTTTCCTAGCGCAGAGGGCGTACTCTCATACACGCGTAGTACCTTAGCTTCGTGAAGATCTCAGCCCACGATTTAAGACGTATTTTACCGAGTACTTTATGAGTCATAAGATCTGTGTTTAGATGAGCATTTTATTTTCGACAGAAATAACCATTGCCATAAAATAAAGGCAGTCCCCAAGTTTCGGATTTGAAACTTGAGTGCTGATCATGCAAGCACGTATCGAAGTGAAAGAACTTCGAAGATCATGAACTTTTATTCATTGCCAAAGCTGCTAGCTTGTGAGAGTACAAAAAACTAAAAGAAGATACATAGCTCTATGGGTAGAAGCGGTGTAGGTGCTCGATGTTCCAAGAGTTGGGCACATCAGAGTCGTCCTCTCGCATTAGCCGGTAAGCACCCGGCCTGTTGATCTCCTTAACGATGAAAGGCCCCTCCCATGGAGCCGAAAGCTTGTGCGTGTCCTTCTTGCTTTGGATCCTCCGGAGAATGAGGTCGCCAACACAAAAGGCTCTCTCTTTCAATTTTTGTCATGATAGCGCCTCAGAGCTTGAGCGTACCATGCTGCCTAGATGGTTGCTGCGAGCCATCCTTCCTCGATGTTGTCGATGTCCTCAATGCGCGCCTCCTCAGCCTTATTTTCGTCGAAGACCTCAACTCTTGGTGCACCGAACATTAGATTGGTTGGAAGCACCGCCTCTGATCCGTACACCAGGAAGAAAGGGGTCTGAACAGTAGCACAACTCGGCTGTGTCCGTAGTCCCCAGATTACTGCGGGGAGCTCTCGAAGCTAGCGTGTCGCGTACTTCTTCAGCCTGTCGAAGGTGCGCTTCTTGAGTGCCTCGAGCACCACTCCGTTGGCAAGCTCGACCTGCCCGTTGGCGCGGGGGTGTGCCACTGAAGCTCGAGCTACCTTTATGAGGAGATCATTGCAGTAGTTCTGGAACTCTCTCCCTGTGAAATTTGTGCCCAGGTCGGTGATGATCCTGTTAGGGACACCGAACTTGTGCACAATCTCCATTATGAACTCTGCCGCTTTAGCCGCTGTCAGCATCTTGTCCACCGCCACCAGGTTGTGGTCGTATCCCCCGGATGCTTTCTTGAAGGGACCGATCATGTTGAGTCCCCAGCACGCGAAGGGCCAAGATATTGGGATCATCTGCAAGGCTTGGGCCCGGATGTGTATCTGTCGTGCGAAGAATTGGCATCCCTCGCAATGTTTGACCAGCATCTCGGTGTCTGCGACAGCTGTGGGCCAGTAGAAACCAGACCGAAAGGCTTTCCCCACAATGGTTCGGGCCCCTGCGTGATTCCTGCACATGCCGCCATGGATCTCTGACAGGAGCTCTCATCCTTCCTCTTCCGGGATGCACTTCTGAAGCACTCGGGAATGTTCTCCTCGGTGGTATAACTTATCCCCGATCAAGACGTAGTTCTTGCTCTTGTGAGAGATCCTCTCCTGTAACGCCCGCATCTCCCTCTTGTTTCCGGGCGAGGGATTCGGGAACGTGACGTACTTGATGTAGTCGACCATGTGTGAGAACCACTCAGGTTATGGCTCGATCATAAGGACTTTGCCGAGTCCTTCAGATGGGTCGACTGGAGCTTCAAGATTTTTTATGGAGGGCTTTATCAGGTCTTGGACGAAGATGCCAGGTGGCTCCTGGGTTCAGGTGGATCCCATCTTGGCCAGTTCGTCGGCAGCCTTGTTGTCATCGTGGATTACGTGCTGGAACTCTAGGCCAAAATACTTGCCTTCGAGCTTGCGTATTTCCGCACAGTATGCATCCATCTTCTCGTTTGTCCTCTGCCATCTCTTATTGACTTGATTGACTACTAGGGCTGAATGTCTCCTGACTATCAAGTGTTTTATCCCGAGTGAAATGGCGATGTGTAGCCCGTGTAGGGCCGCTTCGTACTCAGCCACGTTGTTCGAGACCTTGAACATGATCTGGAGTACATACTGCAGCTTCTCGCCTTTGGGGGGAGATGAACAGGATTCCAACTCTGCCTCCCTTAATCCTGAGCGAGCCATTGAAGTACATGGTCCAATGCTCAGGTTCGGCGGTAGTAGATGGCGTTTGTATCTCCGTGTAGTCGGCTACGAAGTCTGCAAGCACCTGCGACTTGACCGTGCTAGGGGGTACGAAGGTGATATCGTGTGCAGCCAGCTCGATGGACCACTTCATGATTCTTCCCATGGCATCCCTGTTATGAAGGATGTCGCCTATGGGGTAGTTGGAAACTACAATGATCTTGTGAGCCTCGAAGTAGTGCTTCAACTTGCGGGCGGTGATCAACAACGTGTAGAGTAGTTTCTGCGCTTAATTGTACCGCACCTTCGAGTTGGTCAGTACCTCGCTAATGAAGTATACTGGCCTCTGAACGGTGAAGGCGTGACCTTCCTCCTTGCGCTCTACGACTAGTACCGTGCTTGCCACGTGAGTGATAGCAGAGATGTAGAGATAAAGCGTCTCTTTTGCTTGCGGTGCAGTGAGGATGGGGGGGCTCTGAAGGTATTCCCTAAGTTCCAAGAAATATTTCTGGGCCACCTCATCCCACTTGAAGTCATCTTGGTGCTTGAGGTGCTTGAAGAAGGGTAGGCCTCGCACGCCGAGTCGTGAGATGAACCGGCTGAGTGCTGCCATGCACCTGGCATCTTGGGGGCTTCATCCGGGTGATTGCATAGATTTTCTCCAGGTTTGCCTCTATGTCGCGGTTGCTGACGAGGAATCCGAGTAGTTTTCCTAAGGGAACGCCAAAAACGCATTTTCCAGGTTGAGTTTCTAGCGGTTGTTGATGGCTGTTAAGTACCATTTTTATGGCCGTCAACTCCTGCAAATTGAAGCATGAATTGCACATCCACACTAGAATAGGAGCTTAAACTAATACTTTCCACCAGTATCAATGTCTATTCGAATGCAGGTATTTAGCATAAGAAATGAGAGGAATCCATGCACATTCACTCCACTCCAATCTAAGGCTCTCAAGTGCTGGCCAATGAGGGGCTGCCACATGGATTCTCCTAGATCCTTATGTCACCAATCCATGTGAAGAACTCTCGATGAATCACACACTGCCACGTCAGCGTCACATGGATCCATGGGCCCACTTTGCTAACTAAACTGCCAGGAAACGTGCCATGCACGGAGGAGGAGCACCAGGGCCCACATGGAAGTGAGCCAGAGGAAGCCCGGGCCAAAAGGCCAGCCGATGGTTTCGGTCGACCCTAGGATCGGCCGAACCGACCTAGGGTCGGTTGATCCCCTCCTTCCACGTGTTGCTCGCCCATTGGTCCTTGGCTGCATCCCGGGGTGTTTTGGAGCATTTGGAGCCTCAGAGCAAGCCACTCCCTTGCCTAAAAATAGAGGGGGAGGGGCCACATTTCACACACACTACCAAGCTCTCAAGTTCCACTTCTCTCTTGTGTAGCTCTCTCTCCCTGTCTCTAATTCTTCCCATGTGAGGTGATTCTCACCTCTATGTGGTAGAATGGGGTTGAGTAGAGATCTAGACTAGGATTAGTTGAGAGATAGAGTAGGAGTGAGGAGTGAGTTGATGTCCTTGTGGATGCTTGTTCTTCATTTAGACCAAAGTGAGTATTTCAGCATTTCTTATTTAGACTATAGTGGACATCATGCATGAATGATTTGTTCTTGTGTTCTTAGCTCGTTCATAAGTTAGAGGCTTGTGTTCTTCGTGACACAAGGCTTTGATCCTTTAGAGCTAGTTCATTAGTTCATATATCTGTTTGCATGCTCTGATCCTGTTTAGCTGAGTAGGATTGCCGTATCTCGTTTGTTCGCATCCATAGCTTTCTTTCTGGTCCGTAGCTTGATGACTAGTATGATTTGATTCTATTATCTCTCTAGTTCGTGGTTCCGTATTTATACGGGTTGCTATAGTGTTGTTAGCGGGTCGATAGACGTAACCGCGCTATAGTAGTTATCTGGGGTGCAGACGTGGTGTCTGGGCTCTGGTTATCCTACGAAGACCACGTGCATTCGCGTAATGATAGAGGTAGGCCGCAGTGGTGATAGCCTGTTGAACCGTTTGGAACCCTCTGCACCTGCGTATCGAGTTGAGCCCCGTTGCTAGTACATTGGCCTCTCCCTAAAAAGTTAGGATGGGCTGGCGCCCCACGAGGAGGACTAATAGCGGACAGATCCATCTTGAGAGTTAAGTCCCTTAAGGAAGTGCTTCTCATATCCCTACCTATCCCAGCAGTAGCTGGTGTCCTTGGATAGAACCTCTCTGGTTATTCTCCGTCCTAGGAACGAAACCCGATGGGAATACTCATTCTTCGAGGGAGAAGTGCTACAACGGTGTATCCATGTGCTTACGGATTCGTTCGCACTCGTCAGTGTACCCGGGAGTCTATTACACGCTCATGCTATTACGTCGCCTAGCGTTGAGGTTAAGAAACGCCAACAAGCATTTCTGGCGCCGTTGCCGGGGACGGCTGTTGTTAACCTTCGAGCCCGTCTATCCTCGTATTTATCTTTTTTTCTTTTTTCTTCTACCTTCACCCCTGTTACCCTTTGAGATATCCTTTTTGTTTTCTTTACTTCTACCTTTACCCCCGCTACCCATGGAAGGTCATCCTTGTAAACACCTTCTGCCTTCGAGGAGTGAACCCTCAGAGCCATCTTTGTCAAGACTCATGCTTACATCTGGCTGTCGGCTTCACCCCTCTCATGAAGCTAATTCAGGACCTATCCTTCTCGGGGTTAAGTCATGAGAACCCTTTTGATCATGTGAGAGACTACGAGCGTCTGATCGAGACTCAAGGTAAAACCGAAGAATCACCAGATGCTCGGAAAAGAGAGTTTTTCCCGCTATCCCTCTCTGGGATAGCACGGGATTGGCACCATTGTTTTGGTAGAGACTACCTTACTTGGGAAAGTTTGAGAGTAGCTTTCTGCTCCCGATTCTTCCCGATACGACGTGTCATCTCGCTAAGGACCAAGATTCTCAGTTTCAAGCAATGTGAGGAGGAATCACTAGGAATGGCGTGGAATCGTTTCACCTCTGCGGTGGAAGATTGCCCAGTTCTACACATTCCTGATTGGATGCTGCTCCAGCACTTCTAGTTTGGATTGCAAAAGGATGATGCCATGAGGCTTAATGCTCTCTCTGGAGGATCCTTTGTGCACTTGGATGCGGTCGAGGGAAAAGAGATCGTGGAGAATCTCCAGGATTTCAGCTCCCCTTGCATCCCGGTCAATGAGGTACCCACCAGAGGAAATGTTGAGCCACCTAGATCCATCATCAGCCGAGCCCGAGACTTCATATCCACTCTTTTTGAGCTCTGGCTGAAGGTGTCGTTCCTGAATAGCAGGAGTCTAAGGGAAAGATTTCGTAGCACGAGATCTACCCTTGGGTTCCCCTCTTGTGCATCTTCTTAGACCTTCTCCCCGAGACCGTGTCTCGCGGGAGGATGGAGAGAGTGGTTTGGAAAGAACGATCATTCCCGGCTAGGATGACTTGCTCGATCCTAACTACCATCTCCTAAGGAGGGTATGAGAGGCTTATCATGTTCCTACATTGAGGTTTGAGCTAAAGTACCTTGCACTGAAGTTTCGTATAAACCAAGACATCGGTCTCTGCATTATAATCCATTGGATTCATCCATTAGACCGAAGGAGCACGACCATTTACCAATCGAATGGAGTGCATTCACTTCTTATCTTAAGCCCATCGATCGATGCCGATCAATCAGGAGAAGCTTAAACTTCATACCTTATGCCTGACTTGATCGATGCCCAATGAGAGTTGCACTTTCCAGCTTATCCATAGCCTCCCATTGGAAGCTTAGGCCAGACCTCGGGATGTTTCCATCATTCTGATGAGAACATCGGACACTCTGCCTAAGGTAAGAGCGAGTTAAATCTTGTTTTTCACCAGAACCCTGGTTCTTGATCGTACACCGGCCTTTTGGAGTCTATGCTCTATCCTTTTGGAGGACGAGTGTCTTTCTGAACTTGAGTTCACTTGGAGATCGATTCCTATTGCGGGAGCACTAGCCTCAGTGCTTGATCTTTTCATCTCTGAGTTCTGCGACCCTAGTGCTATAGCTCTTGAGTCCCGTGACCACCCCAGGGCTGCCTCAGCTCTCTGGGATGATCATACTTGCATTTAACCTTGTTATATCCTTTGGGGCTCATGTTCGTATATGCACTAACCTTGCAGATCAGAGTTTATCATCACATCACATTATCTGCAAAGGATATCCATGAGTCGAGACAGGAGATCACAAGACACCCACACTCTGAGTACTCTTGGGACTCATGTTGTTTCCCTAAGAAGAATTATCCTTTGGGTATCTTGGGAGCACTGATTATGCAGGAGAAAGAAATTTCCGAGATAAAAAGGAGTAAGCAAAGGACCACAGGAAGGCAACACCATCGTGGCAACACGGTGAACGCTTCATGATCCCCATCAGAGGATTCTACACTTTTGATGGACCAGGTATGTTGTCAAGGTGAGTTCCCCCAGATTATCTATGGGTATACTAGTGGTTTGGCCAAAGTTATTTTATAGTAGAGGTTGATTATTCAACCCCAACCTTATCCTAGCTCTAGCCTAAGCCAATCTTTCCATCTCGAGGAATCCACCTGGGGCTTTGGTCCTGAGGCCTGCTTGAGCCCACACGAGAAGGGGGAAGGCCAAAGGGGCCCACCTAGGGTCGGCCGAACCCAGGTTCGGCCGAAGCCCTAGTGACGCCGCATCCCTTCTTCTTTCGCGTGTGCATCTCTTTCTCCTCCAGAAACCTTCTCCCTGTCGCATGACGAGTTTCGCGTCGTGCAGAATCCATCTCCTCCACCGCACCATCCTCAGCTCATCGCCGCACCCATGGCCAGAAGGAGTGTCATCCCCTTCGACGGCTCCACCACGTCCACCGGTCCCGGGGCAGGAGGCAACCCCTCCATCGCTGCCTCCCCTGCAACAGACCTTGCGATGGTGGCCGGAGTCCTAGACATTCCCCTGCTTGCCACCATCCCACCAAGCGGGAGGATTCCAGGCACACCACCGTCTAGGTGCTCTGCCTCGCCTGGGAAGAGGCACATGAGACGGGCAGCCAGCCCCTAAGGCAGGCCGACCACGGCTCAGCTTCGCCCCAAGGGTTTGCTGTTCACTCCACCTAGCGCACCTGGATCGTCGCTAGCAGGGGGGCAGACAAACTCAGCATAGTCCGCTCCTTCGCCGCAGCCATCGGTTACCAAAAGGCTGGCACTGCCCAAGGAGAAGGCTCCTGAAGCACGCTCAGCTCCAGTCCTGTCTGAAGAGGATGAAGACCTTGGCCTAGACGACGGACTGCCTCCGCTGCCCTACACTAGGAGGTCCAGGGAGAGGACTCGGGCAGCCGAGCAACTCCCTAAGCTCTCCTAAGTGGCCAAGCTGACCCCGCTGATGAAGGAGTTGGAGGCCAGCAACGAGAAGCTCAGAGCTGCTTACTCAGAGCAGAAGTTGGACCTGGCCGAGCTGAGAGATGATGTGCGCGACCTTCGCCGCGACCTCTGTGCGAAGATGAGGAGGCTTTTCTCGGCTATGGGGCACGCAGCTCTATATGATGCCGAGTAGTGGGGATTAGCCCCAGCTTTAGTTTATTAGGCGCTAGTCTAGGTCTAGGTTTATTTCCCTTTATTTCCCTTCATTTCTTTTATTTCTTTTCATATGTGTAAGCGCCTAATCATTTTATTTCTAGAACATTTGAAGTTTGAATAAAGTGGCTCGCCGGTCATGTAACCCGGTCTGGCCACCTTTGTGTCATTACTTTGGTATTTTGATTTAGAGGACATCTAGGTTCGAGACAATGTGGGGGAGAGCCACGACTCTCCTAATGCAGGCACGACGTTTTCGCACGTACCCACTGTGAGCACTCCGCGCTAGCCGATCGATCGTCTATAGAGAATCTGAACGGGACCCGCACGAGTTCACTCCTATGGAGAGCCTCTCACGGTTCAGCTTCAATGCATAGCGCCGATTTGCATCTCGACAACTCACTCTTTCATCCCTGAGTTTTATAAGCTTTATCTATCTCTATAAATTAAAACTCGAATGTTAATGCTAAAGATCACCCAGCTTGCTTGATGCCTGAGTAGACTCACATATGTTTTATTCCTTGTTATCTACCTGATGTTTGTGAACCATAACTTTAAGGACAAGCATGTTCACCTAAGTAATTGACAAGTATGATATAGCGGGATGATATGTTCTTTTGCTCTGATGACTAACTCTCTTGGGTTTTTTATTTTGAAAAAATATAAAACCTCTTGGAAAGGCTCCTCTTTGATATGCCACCGTCCTACTAGAGCCATATGATATTCATAGTTGAAAACCCTACACTCATATGCTGCTTGTTATTGCATTGAGTTTTTTCAAATTCTGTGACCCTTTTGAGAATTCTTTTGACTACTTTCATGATCAAGATTCATGGGCACCCCACCTATTTCCCCTTGCTATGCTTCTACACTGGAAGTTAGCATTGTATCATTTATCTATTTTTTATAAAAATAAAGCTCCATATGTGGTATGACATCTCTCTCTAAAAGTATCCTTCAAAAAAGAGACATGGGCTATGAAAAAAAGAGAGAAAAGAAGACACATGCTCAAAGCATGATGATGAAAAAAAGAGAGAGAAAGGATAGCCCATGTCCAAAAGGAGGGAGATGGTCATGCAAAAAGGAGTTCCATAATCTTGATGGTAATAACTAGTGTCCATTCCGGGGCTAATGTCTACCTTACCATCAACCCATAGTTCTCATCATATATGTATGGTAATATCTAGCACCCATTCCGGGCCTAGTATCCACCTTACCATACTCACCATATCCATACCAGGTGCACATCTTGATCTGATTGTATGATTTGATTTTCTCTGTGGATCTAGTTTTTGATTTTGTAATATATGTGATGCAAGTATGCTTTATCTTTTATCCTACCCTGAGCTCCACATATAGCCATCATTAGAAGTAGGATGAAGAAAGGCATTAATGCCTTGGTGAGGACATATACACATTGAGCGATCTGAGAGAATCAATTGAGGAAGCTGCCAAGAGTTTTGTTTATGAAAAACTTGCAAAACCCCAAGGTGTTTATCATCAGGTGCATAAGTGACTTGATTCACAGTTGTTCTACTTTTCAATCACCCAAGGAGACATGATAGCCACTCCACAGAGGTTCACAAGAGCAAGGTATGACTTGTAATATCTCTTATGTTTGTCTTACTCTTTGGTATTCAAGTGTGGGGGTGTTGTTGACGGCTGTTAAGTACCATTTTTATGGCCGTCAACTCCTTCAAATTGAAGCATGAATTGCACATCCACACTAGAATAGGAGCTTAAACTAATACTTTCCACCAGTGTTGATGTCTATTCGAATGCAGGTATTTAGCATAAGAAATGAGAGGAATCCATGCACATTCACTCCACTCCAATCCAAGGCACTCAAGTGCTGGCCAATAAGGGGCTGCCACATGGATTCTCCTGGATCCATGATGTCACCAATCCATGTGAAGAACTCTCGACGAATCACACGCTGCCACGTCAGCATCACATGGATCCATGGGCCCACTTTGCTAACTAAACTGCCAGGAAACGTGCCATGCACGGAGGAGGAGCACCAGGGCCCACATGGAAGTGAGCCAGAGGAAGCCCGGGCCAAAAGGCCAACCGAGGGTTTCGGCCGACCCTAGGATCGGCCGAACCGACCTAGGGTCGGTTGATCCCCTCCTTCCACGTGTTGCTCGCCCATTGGTCCTTGGCTGCATCCCGGGGTGTTTTGGAGCATTTGGAGCCTCGGAGCAAGCCACTCCCTTGCCTATAAATAGAGGGGGAGGGGCCTCATTTCACACACACCACCAAACTCTCAAGTTCCACTTCTCTCTTGTGTAGCTCTCTCTCCCTCTCTCTAATTCTGCCCATGTGAGGTGATTCTCACCTCTATGTGGTAGAATGGGGTTGAGTAGAGATCTAGACTAGGATTAGTTGAGAGATAGAGTAGGAGTGAGGAGTGAGTTGATGTCCTCGTGGATGCTTGTTCTTCATTTAGACCAAAGTGAGTATTTCAGCATTTCTTATTTAGACTATAGTGGACATCATGCATGAATGATTTGTTCTTGTGTTCTTAGCTCGTTCATAAGTTAGAGGCTTGTGTTCTTCGTGACACAAGGCTTTGATCCTTTAGAGCTAGTTCATTAGTTCATATATCTGTTTGCATGCTCTGATCCTGTTTAGATGAGTAGGATTGTTGTATCTCATTTGTTCGCATCCATAGCTTCCTTTCTGCTCCGTAGCTCGATGACTAGTATGATTTGATTCCGTTCTCTCTCTAGTTCGTGGTTCCGTATTTATATGGGTTGCTATAGTGTTGTTAGCGGGTCGACAGACGTAACCACGCTATAGTAGTTATCTGGGGTGCAGACGTGGTGTCTGGGCTCTGGTTATCCTACGAAGACCACGTGCATTCGCGTAATGATAGAGGTAGGCCGCAGTGGTGATAGCCTGTTGAACCGTTTGGAACCCTCTGCACCTGCGTATCGAGTTGAGCCCCGTTGCTAGTACATTGGCCTCTCCCTAAAAAGTTAGGATGGGCTGGCGCCCCACGAGGAGGACTAATAGCGGACAGATCCATCTTGAGAGTTAAGTCCCTTAAGGAAGTGCTTCTCATATCCCTACCTATCCCAGCAGTAGCTGGTGTCCTTGGATAGAACCTCTCTGGTTATTCTCCGTCCTAGGAACGAAAAGTGTTGCTATAGTGTTGTTAGCGGGTCAACAGACGCAACCGCTGTTGACAGTTGAAAAGTGTTGCTTTTACACCGTCAATACCTGCATAATATAATGGTAAAAGGATCATCAACACTAGAATAGGGCTTAAACTAACCATTTCCACAAGTGTTAGTGATTATACAAATGCAGGTGATTAGCACTAGAAAGAGGAGTAAAAACACAAGTCTTTGATCCAAGTACTTAAAGACCAGCCAATGGGGGGATGCCACCTAGGATTCCCCTGGATCACTGACGTCATCGATCCCAGAGAGGCAAGCCCGACGAATCACGAATCGCCACGTGGACATCACATGGATCCAAGGGCCACTCAGTACCCAAACAGCCAGGAAACTTGGCATGCACAGAGGACAAGCATCAGTGCCCACGTGGCAGCCACCCTGAGAAAGCACAACGCAGAAGGCCTCCCGGGGGGTTCGGCCGACCCTAGGATCGGCCGAACCGACCTAGGGTCGGTTGATCCCCACCTTCCACGTGATGCTGCCTGATTGGTCACTTGCTGCGATCTCAGGCGTTTTGGGGCACTTTGAGCCTCCGAACAAGCCACCCCCTCCTCTATAAATAGGAGGGGAGGGGCTCCCATTTGAGACACACACTTCTCCTCCTCCTCTTCATTTTGGCTTGGAGCCTCTCTCTTTAGGAGAGGAGAGCTCTTTGTATAGGATTAGTGCTAGGAAGTGAGGTGGGAGGCTTGAGAACATGTCATGTTCTTCATGACATCTTCCTCAAGAACGATCCTCAGCGGTGCCTTTGTTCTTCAACTAGACTAAAGTGAGTATTTCGACATTTCCTATTTAGACTAAAGTCGTATGCATGCTTAGTTGCTTTGTTCTTGTGTTCTTCGTTTGTTCTTGGTTTAGAGGCTTGTGTTCTTCGAACACAACCCTTTCGATCCAATAGACTTAGATCATAAGTTTGCATCTAGTTTGCCAGCTTGTCTATTAGAGTAAAGTGAACCTCCTGCATGTTTCTAGTTAGATCAAAGTGCATTCGTGATCTTGCATGAGTGATAGAGCATCCCTTGAGCTAGTGCCAGTATCTCCCTCGCGGATTCGTAGTAATAGTAAGTGGAGTAGACGTGGTGTCTGGACCATAAGCTATCCTTCGAAGACCACGTACGATCGTAGCGTAGAGGTAGGCTGCAGTGGTGACAGCTTGTTGGACCCTTTGTTAACCCTCTACGTCGCGTACCGAGTTGGGCTCGTCGCCAGCACATTGGCCTTGTGCTTGGTGCCCGAAGTGAGTGTTATACCCGAGAGACCATGACTAGACTCTGCGCTCGGTCAAGGCAGATCCTTTCTACCTATCCTATCAATCAGTGTTGTGTCCTTGGATCATCTATACTAGAGTAGGAGATAGTACACGCCGTTCCTTGGATTCGATACCCTTGGAATACTCTCCTTCCTTGGGGAAGTGCTACAGTGGTATTTCTGTGCGCTTGCGGTATACCCGGTTGTTCTTATACGCTCCCTCTAGGTGTACAACTAGTGGTGACGTTAAGAAACGCCAACAAGCATTTCTGGCGCCGTTGCCGGGGAACGGTTGTTGTATCTATCTTCGAACCTAGTGGTCCTCGTATTTATTTTTTTTCGTTTTCTTCTACCTTCACCACCGTTACCTATCAGATATCCTTTTTTGTTTTCTTGAATTCTACCTTTACCCCCGTTACCCTTTGCGATGTCTTCCTGTCAAAGCCTCTCTACCCCTAGGGGCGAGTTCGTCTTAGAGCAACCATCAACTTCCTCATCTTGCTGCGAGCTCCGTCCCGGCTTTATAGCCATGGTTCGGAATCGACCTTTCTCTGGAGCGATCAGTGATGATCCTAATGTTCATTTAAAGGAGTTCAAGGGCTTGTGTTCGTGCTTGGTAATTCCAGGCATGACACAAGAAACTTTGAGGTCAAATTGTTCCCGTTCTCTCTCGTAGATAAAGCGGAGCAATGGTACACCCACACAACAGAGCATGTGAATAATTGGGGAGAACTACGAGAAAACTTTTGTGACTCGTTCTCCCTTTATGAACGCATAGAGCTCTTGCCGTATGAACTCCTTGACTTTGAGCAATTAGAGGGTGAGTCCATAGGTGCAGCTTGGGCTAGGTTCCTACGTCTTATGACATCCAGCCCAGACATGTCTATACCCGATGATATAGCGATGTATACCATTTATACTCGTATAGACATGGAATCTGCACAAGAGCTCAACCTTTTAGCTAGAGGTTCATTCGAAGACCAAACTCTAGTGGAAATAAGAGAGATCCTAGAATTATTCTTAGAAACCTCTTCTTCCCATATTGTTTACAACGAACCCCATCTAGAGTCTGAGTTGGTCCATGAGAGTCTCTCAATAGCCAAATCTGAGCTTTCATTCTCTGAATTCCTTGATTCCTTTGTTGAGCCCTCTCCCGAACCACGAACATCAAAGGAAGAAGAAATTCAACCTTCAGAGTTCTCTTCCCGATTTGAGGAAGACCCTTCTCAAAACATCAGAAATACCTCAGATCACTCTTGGCACGAGAAGCCTACGACATCGTTGGACCTTTATGAGGTCCTCGATAAAGTTTGGAATCATGGGACGATAGTGGATTGGTCACCTCAGAAGTGTACATCCGAAGCAATTTGGGTTGGCTCGACTTCCACAATCATCCATTGTTGTAGGATCTAGGATACCGACTAGAGGGGGGTGAATAGGTGGATTAAAATCTAAAACCAAAACACTAAAAAAAATTTAATTAAAACCACAAGGAGGATTAAATTTCGAGCTATACTAAGCCTATGTTGAATGTTTGCAACCTAGGATGACAAGAACACAATTCAATCTCTATGAAGATAATTGCTCAAAGTAAATGCTTGAAAGTAAATTGAGCAAGAGAATCAACAAACACAAGAGACGAATTTTATCCCGTGGTATCGATGACTTGCCGGTCACCCCTAATCCACGTTGAGATAGATTCAATGTTCAACCGCTCCTCTATGAAGTCACCACTTGATCTTTGAGCCGGTTAGAACCAAAGAACCGCTCCAAATCTCTTTTCCACTAGAGTTGCTCTTCACCACTCCGGCGAGGTGAGCACAAGACCTCTCACACCAAGAGATCCGGAGCCACGCACAATCTTCTTGCGAGCTTCCACGGATTCACCACCACCAAGCCGTCTAGGAGGCGGCAACCTCCAAGAGTAACAAATCAACCACTTGCTTGATGATTCCCTAGTGCCACAAAGATCAAAACCTTGATGCAATGCACTAGATGCTCTCAATCTCACCAAAGATGCAACCTCTAAGCGAAGTGAGTGAGAGAGAGGAGGGAGAGAGCTCAACAATGGAGTACAAGCCTTTCAAAGTGCCAAGAGAGCCTCTCCCATCCCGGGCATGGAGTATATATATTCCCTTCCCATGAAACTAGCCGTTATGTTCAAAACAGTTCAAAACGTGTGCCTCGCGGACTGTCCGCGACCTCATCACGGACTGTCCACGTTTGAATTTCAAAGGTAAAAATGCGAAGGCAAACGGTGTCAGAGGTGACCGTTGGACCGGGCGGACCGTCCGCCAGGTGCCCGCGGACTGTCCGCCAGGAGCCGGCGGACTGTCCGCCCGACACCCCCGAGCCAGCAACCTTTCTGTTAGGTTCGAGACAAATAACGGACCGTCCGTGAGAGCCTCACGGACTGTCCGCCCCAAACTGAATTTTCTCGAAAAACTTCGCCCAAAAACATATATATTTTCAATAAACTTTATCTCCCATGGACTGTCCGCCTAGGGGGCCCGGACTGTCCGCCCCAACTGCAGAAAACTGATTTTCTCAAGATTTTCAACACAACTTCTTTCAACTTTGGAAACGCCACTCATCTAAATGCAAACCATGCAAGTTCTTGATCAAAGTGGCACTATGGAAAGTCAAGCCAATGAAATTGATCCCTCTTGATAGTACGGCTATCTAGCCTATCAATCCGGTCATTTATCATCCTCTAATCACCTCATGACTGGTAAAATTAAAAACCCTATCTTTATACCTTTGCCTTGAGCTTCTTTTCATCCAAAGCACACATGCCTTCCTCTTTGCATATTCCAAGAGCTCAATGCTTCTCCGGACTAACCTATTCTTATATCTCAATAAAAATGTTAGTCCACGATGATTGTCATTAATTACCAAAACACAATTTAGGGGCCTAGATGCCTTCAATCTCCCCTTTTTGGTAATTGATGACAACCATTTCAAGGAGTGATATAAGAAAGGTTTTGAGTCTTGAAAACACTTACTCATCTCAATGATTTTCAATAATAAGATAGAGTGAATGCCTTCAAAAACAAATAAGTAGAGAAAAACTCCCCCTACATATGTGCACAAGATTTTCATTTGAATTCCCACATATGCATAGATATAATAATTTTGACGGAGTTTTCCCTACAAAATAGAGATCAAGGCAACAAAAGCATATATATATCCAAAAAGCTTTAAGCAAGGAGTTAGCCTCAAATCTCAACAAGAACTAGAACCAATCATAAGATAGAAACTTGAGCTCACAAACATAGTTCATCACATAAACAACCATAAGTTCTAGTTCTCAACCACACCACAAGCACAAAGATTCACAAATTATTACAAGCAAACCAAAGTTCATGCATGACCGAAATTAAACGTGCAACTGCAAAAGTTCAAAGTTCCATATGCATGCAATGAGCTCCCCCTCAAGAACATCACTCCACATCACTCTCCCCCTTTGGCATCAAGTACCAAAAGGTCTAGGAATCCTGCTGATCATCATCTGCTGGAGGCGGCGGAGGAGGATAATAAGGCGGGTGAGGGAAGAACACCTGGGATGGCACTGGAGTAGGGAAGTAGCTATACATATGCTGACTGAAGCTATCAAATGACTCATTGAATGCATTGAAGTTGTTTTGAAGCTCAGTCTGGCGGTCACTCAGCTGCTGATACTGCTCTGAAGTAGACAGACCATTAAAGCATGCACTCAAGGTGTTCATGTCATCATGAAAAGTCTGTTGTAACCCCTGAATCTGAGTCATCATAGGCTGATAGAACTGAGTGTTCATCTGCTGATTCATGGTATTGAAGCGATCATCAAACTGAGTCTGAAAACCCTGCTGCATAGTCTGAAGGTTTGTGGCCATCTGAGCACCAAGTGTCTCACCCATACTCTGAAAATAAGAGTTAAAATAACCCTCTGGAGGAGTCCAATACTGCGGTGGCTGCATAGGAGGCACTGGAGGAGGAGGAGGAGGCATGGCCTGAGCATCATCACCTTCATTCACATTTTCCTCATCATTCACATTTTCTTCAACATCTTCATTTTCTTCTTCCTCATCATCTTGTGCTTCCTCACCATAAGGCGTCAATGGCCTATTAAGAAATTGTTTGAAGTTGTAGAAAGGCCGATAAAGCTCATGCTTCACTTCACACGGACCATTGAACCCAGATTTTTCTTTGATCATAGCCATGATATAAGGAGCAAAGTATATGCCATCCCTGACAAGCCTCTTTTTCACAATCATTTGTTCAAGGATTAGCAACACCACATCAAATCGAGTCCCATTCATGATATGATTTATGACATTCCAATAGTGCTCACGAACCTTGTCTTTGTTGCCACTCTTAGGCATGAAGGTGTGCCTTATGATGTTGTTAATGACAGCTGGATGATGCCTAAGCTCTGTGGACAACCAGTTTGAAATAGTTACATGTGAAGTACCAGGCTCATAAAAGATAGCAGTGTTCTCAAGAATATCCTCATCATAGACTTTTACACCAGTACTGAAATAATCATAATCAAGTTGATTTGCAGCTGCAAACTCAGCAAAAGTAGCTTCAAACTCTCTTTTCCGGTCATCCACTTAATATTTTTTTCATCAAAATCCATTTCATAGGTGGCATAGAATTGTCTAATGATAGTGTCATTCCAATCACACCTATGTTCAAGAAATGGTCTAAGTCCCAAATTTTGAAGTTTAGATGCAACTCCAGTTAGTACTTCCTTAGACTCAAGATATTGAAAATCAACCCTTTGATGAGCAAACACAGTGCAATCCAATAAACTACTAAAGAAGGCTTGTTCTTGCACCATAGTACAAAAATAAAGGTTGTGAGTATCACGAGGCTCATTATATGCATTTGCAATCCTAGCAATAGCAAAATCTCTCTGGGTCCAATTTCTCTTAGGAACGGTGTAATTGAGTACATCAATGATATCATCAAGATTACCTCCCTCTTGATTCATGGCTTCATCCTCATCCATCATAAAATCTTGTTGTGCCACATTTGATTCACCTTCAGTTTCAGGCATGTAATCACTATCATTTGGATTGTCCGGCTCTTCCTCTTCCTCAGGAGTAGCAGCTCTACGACGCCTCTTGGAAGTGCCTACTTCCTTGTCTTTCTTCTTTGATGTACCTTTCTTCACTCGAGAAGCCACATTTGTAACCAACTTGCGAAGACTGTCAAAAATCAAGCATTGCAATGAGTATCAACAATATGTAGCATTAGTATTGAATAATAGGAATCACCCCATGATGCTACTGTCCAGAGTCGCGACCGCCAGTGCCCGGCGGACAGTCCGCGAGAGGCTCGCGGACGGTCTGCGCGGTCCGGGCAGGCCGGCGACCGTGAACAGTAGGTTCCAAAAATTTTGATCCTCATATCTTCAACAATACTCAGTTTTGACCCACCAAAATTTAACCAAATCATCACTAGAGTACCCCAAACACATTCCACCAATCAAAACTTCAATCCCATGGGTGATTTTCAGATCGAGAGATGAAACCCTAGTCACCTTCTTGCTCAAAATCCGAGGGACTGAGAGAGATAGATGATGAAATACCCGGATGACATGGTGGAGGACCTCGCGGAGAGTCTGTGGATGTGCTCGAACGGTCCGGGGAGTGCCCCAATCCAAATCCCCAAGGGAGGGGTCCTTCTTCCACCAAGAGCAAGATAGAGAGAGTTTGGGGATGATATTTGCGAGTTAGAGACGAAGGGGTGGAGTCCCAGTCAATATGCCCCGGCGCTGGTGGGTCCCGCTGCAACCGGAGCTCGCGGACGGTCCGCGGACCACTGGCGGACTGTCCGCGGCCTTCTCGCGGACGGTCCACGGTGCTTCGGCGGACTGTCCGAAATTAACTTTGAATCATACAGAAACATCCCGACTTTTTGTGCCTCTCGCGAACTATCCGCCCAGTCAACGCGGACTGTCCGCCGTCCTTGTCCAGTTTCAGCCCGAGATTCTTCATTTTGAGATAGAATTGATGAATCTTTTGGGGGTCATTACTCATGATGCATAGAGAGAATTTTTCATATGATAAAATACAAAATAAACTAGGCAAGAAACAAATTTAACATGGGTTAGAGAGCATAAACATAGATTCACAAAATAAATAAATTTAAGAAGAAAACATGCAAAGAAACATATGTGCTAGCTCTCAAGCCACGTTTGAGAAGTCAATGACATTTAGCTCATTTCTCAATTTACAAAATCGAGATTCATCCAAAGGCTTGGTGAAGATATCTGCTAATTGATCATCCGTGCTCACACCATCAATCATGATATCACCTTTGCTCACATGATCTCTAAGAAAATGATGCCTTATATCAATATGTTTGGTTCTAGAATGTTGAACCGGATTGTTGGCAATCTTGATAGCACTTTCATTGTCACATAAGAGAGGAATTTCCTTGAATTCCACACCATAGTCAAGAAGTGTTTGCTTCATCCATAATAATTGAGCACAACAACTTCCCGCCGAGATATATTCCGCTTCGGCGGTGGAAAGAGCCACTGAGTTTTGCTTCTTAGAAGACCAAGATACAAGAGAACACCCAAGTAATTGACAACCACCAGAAGTGCTTTTTCTATCAACTTTGCATCCGGCATAATCGGAGTCTGAATAACCAACTAATTCAAATTGAGCACCCTTTGGAAACCAAAGACCGATGTTAGGAGTGTATTTCAAATATCTCATGATCCTTTTTACGGTGGTCAAATGACATTCTTTAGGGGCAGCTTGAAATCTAGCACACATGCACACACTAAACATGATATCGGGCCTAGATGCGGTAAGGTAAAGCAAACTACCAATCATAGATCTATAAAGCTTAAGATCAACCGGTTTACCTCCCTCATCAAGATCAAGATGCCCATTTGTGGCCATCGGAGTCTTGATGGGTTTTGCATCTTCCATACCAAATTTCTTCAAGATATCCCTCACATATTTAGATTGGCATATAAATGTGCCTTCCTTCAGTTGTTTGATTTGAAGACCAAGGAAGAAACTTAATTCACCAATCATGGACATTTCAAATTCTTTGCACATCATTTTACCAAATTCCCCCACAAAAATCTTCATTTGTTGAGCCAAAGATAATATCATCAACATAGATTTGGCAAATAAAGATATCCTTTCCAATTCTTTTGGTGAACAAGGTTGTATCAACCTTTCCAATTTTGAATCCCTTGGAAATTAGAAAGTCCCTAAGTCTTTCATACCAAGCATGAGGTGCTTGCTTCAAACCATAAAGAGCCTTAGATAGCTTGTATACATGATTAGGCTTTTTAGGATCTTCAAAACCGGGAGGTTGTTCAATATATACTAATTCATTGATTTTCCCATTCAAGAAGGCACTTTTGACATCCATTTGATATAATTTGATATTGTGAGCACAAGCATAAGCAAGCAAGATTCTAATAGCCTCAAGTCTAACTACGGGAGCAAATGTTTCATCAAAATCCAAACCTTCAACTTGAGTGTAACCTTGAGCAACCAATCTTGACTTGTTCTTCACAACTACACCATCTTTATTTTCTTTATTCCGATAGACCCATTTAGTACCAATAACATTATGACCTTTTGGTCTTTCAACCAACTCCCAAACTTGATTCCGGGTGAAATTATTCAATTCTTCTTGCATGAAAATCACCCAATCCGGATCATCAAGTGCTTCATCTACATGTTTAGGCTCAAGAAAGGATACAAAAGAATAATGTTGACAAAATGAAGCAACACGAGATCGAGTTTGAACACCCTTACTAATATCACCCATAATTTGATCTATGGGGTGATCTTTGGCAACTTGAGTTGGAACTCTTGGTTATCAACCGGTTCTTGCGAAGATGTAGAAGGTGGAGTAGTTGAGGCCAATTGATCTTCAACTTGAGATGTGTCATTGTTACTTGTATTATCAATTTGTTGATCTTGATCATTTGATGATGAAGAAGTATTCACTTGAATTGATATAGATGGTTCTTCATCATCATCTTCTTCTTCTCTAGGCCTTATATCACCAATAGCCATAGTCTTCATTGCCTTGCTCAACTCATCACCTCTCACATCATCCAAATTTTCTTTTTCACTATGAGAGCCCATAGTTTCATCAAATTGCACATCATAAACATCTTCAACAAACCCCTTGGACTTGTTGTACACTCTATAAGCTTTGCAATTAGATGAATAACCAAGAAGAAATCCCTCATCACATTTACTTTGGAATTTGGATAGACGAGAGCCTTTCCTTAGAATATAGCATTTGCAACCAAAAACCCAAAAATAAGAAATGTTGGGCTTCCTTCCAATGAGAAGTTCATATGGTGTCTTGTTGAAGAATCTATGACAATATAGCCTATTTGATGCATGGCAAGCGGTGTTAATTGCATCGGCCCAAAATGAATCCGAAACCTTATATTCATCTAGCATAAATCTTGCCATCTCAATCAAGGTTCTATTCTTCCTCTCAACTACACCATTTTGCTCCGGAGTGTATGTAGTTGAGAATTCATGCTTAATTCCCTTCTCATCACAAAATTCTTCAACACTTGTATTCTTGAACTCACTACCATTGTCACTTCTTACTTTCTTCAATTTTTGCTCAAATTCATTTTCGGCCCTCTTGACAAAGCTCTTGAATATTTCACAAGTATGAGATTTGTCGTGTAGAAAGAATACCCATGTGTATCTTGAATAATCATCCACAATCACAAGACAATAGCTATTTCCACCAATGCTTCTATAAGTAGTAGGACCAAATAGATCCATATGCAATAATTCTAATGGTCTTGTGGTTGACATAATACTCTTGTTAGGATGAGAGTTGGCAACTTGCTTTCCGGCTTGACAAGCACTACACAATTTGTCCTTCTCAAATTTAACATTTTTCAAGCCAAGAACTAGATCATGCTTCACAAAGAGATTGAGTTGTTTCATACCAACATGACCTAGTCTTCTATGCCACAACCAACCCATTGAGGCATTTGAGAATAAGCAAGTAGTCAAACTAGCCTTCTTAGACGAGAAATCCACAAGATATAAAATTTCATGATGAAAGCCCTTAAAGATAGTATCTTTTCCATCAACTGAGGTGACCTCAAATTCATTGCTAGTGAAAGTGCATTTATAACCATTATCACAAAGTTGAGCAATAGATAGCAAGTTGAAATTAAGAGAATCAACTAGCAAGACATTGGAGAGATTATAATCTTTAGAGATAGGTATTTCACCTATGCCTTGTACACCTCCCTTGCTATCATCCCCAAAAGTGATCTTGTCAAAGTCGGAGATATCTTCATCAAGATGGGAAAAGATTTTTCTTGCGCCGGTCATATGATTAGTGCAACCACTATCAATTACCCAATGTCTTCCTCCGGCTTTATAGTCCACCTACAAAAGAAATCACTTCCTCTTAGGTACCCAATTTTTCTTGGGTCCTTCAATGTTAGTGACCAAAACTTTAGGCACCCAAATGGATTTCTTTCTATCACATCCAATAGAACGACCAACAAATCTAGCACACACAACACCCTTTGAATCTTTTTCAAGTACATAAGATGGATCAAAGGATACGGTCTTCTTGCTCTTGCATTTGTGATTTACATCAACTTTTGTCTTGCATACATGACACATCTTGAATTTCCCTTCATCTTCAAGAAATATCTTGGAAGCAACAAAAGTAGTCTTCTTGGGAATGAATGCCATTTTCCCTTTCTTCGGAACATAATCAATACCATTCTTGTTCAAGGTAAATTTTTTATTTGTCCAACAATGATTAAACCGGACATGACTTCCAAAATACCTAGCAAGATCCTTGGACAAGCACTCAACTTCCTTCTTCAAAGATTCATTTTCCAATATAAGAGATGAATCACAAGAATTATCATCACTAATGCAAGAGCTAGTGCTTGTTCTACAAGATGGGTTAGTAGCGCATGAAGAATCATTTAATATATCACATTCAACACTCATGCTCACCTTTCCTTTGACTTCTTGTGCAAGAAGAGAGTTGTGAGCTTCCTTAAGCTCCTCATGCTTTTCCTTAAGAACTCCCCATGAAGTGTTTAGTTTGTCATGGGAGTCCTTAAGGTTGGCATGAGAAGTCTTTAGCTCCTCATAGGAATTTTGAAGTGAAGAATTCTTCAACTCCAAATCCTTCAACTTTGACCTCTCCTTGCGCAATTTGTCATCGGACTTAATAAGCATTTCCACTAGAGCATCATAAGAAATAGCATCATCATCAACATCATTATCACTATCATCATCATTGGCATCTTCAACTATTACCTTGGTTTCACCTTTTGCCATTAGACAAAATGGCTTGGAGAAGAGTGAAGGAGCTTCCTTGATAGCAATTCCGGCAAGACCTCTTGAAGGCTTGTCATCATCATCTTCTTCATCGGAGCTTGCATCGGAATCCCATTCAACAAAATAGGCTTGCCCATTTTTCTCCTTCTTGTAGTACTTCTTCTTCTTCTTGTTCTCATTCTTCTTGTACTCACTTTTCTTGCTCTTCTTCTTGCCATCTTATCTTCTTTCTTGTTTGGACAATTGATTGATATGTGTCCAACTTCACCACAAGAAAAACAATCTTTTCCTTCAAAAGGATTCTTCTTTGATGATTGCCCTTTCTTGCCAAATTTCTTCCTATTCATGATTCTTCTAAGCCCTCTAACGACAAGAGCCAATTCTTCATCCGTGTCACTCTCTTGTTTTTCATCACCATCTTCTTCTTGAGTGGCTTTGGCTTTGAGAGCGATACTTTTCTTCTCCTCAACCTTGGCTTCACCATGTACTTCTTTTTGTGATTCCTTGAACATGTCATGAGTGAGCACCTCACCAAGTACCTCCGTGGGAGAAATAGTCCTCAAGTTTGATCTCACAAGCAAAGTCACAATTGTTTCATATTTCTCCGGAAGGCATCTAAGAAACTTATGAGAGAAGTCTTGATCCGGGACATCAAAATCAAGACACATGAGTTCATTCACAATCTCATTCAACCGGTTGAATATGGTTGAAATGTCTTCATCTCTCTTCATAGTGAACTCATTGAATTTTTCCTTATACAAATAAAGTTTAGCTTCCTTGACGGTGGAAGTTCCTTCATAAATTTCCATAAGTTTCTCCCATATCCTATTAGCTTGCTTGAGACCCTTGACTCGGTTGAACTCACTAAGAGTAAGACCATTGTAGAGCACACTCAATGCTTGATTGTTGTACTTTATGTTGTCCGTGTCTTGTGGAGTTAATTGATCCGGATTCAATACAACATAGCCCTCTTGCACAATCCTCCACACACCTCTTTCCAAGGCTTGAAAATGAACCTTCATTCTAGTCTTCCAATAGTTATAATTTGTTCCATCAAAGACCAGAGGTTTACCCACATGAAATTTTGTCTTCTTATCCCCCATTATCCTACTCCGAGATGGTTAAATCCTTCAAAAATGGAGTCCTCGGCTCTGATACCACTTGTAAGATCTAGGATACTGACTAGAGGGGGGGGTGAATAGGCGGATTAAAATCTAAAACCAAAACACTAGAGAAATTTAATTAGAACCACAAGGAGGATTAAATTTCTAGCTGTACTAAGCCTATGTTGAAGGTTTGCAACATAGGATGACAAGAACACAATTCAATCTCTATGAAGATAATTGCTCAAAGTAAATGCTTGAAAGTAAATTGAGCAATAGAATCAACAAACACAAGAGACTAATTTTATCCCGTGGTATCGATGACTTGCCGGTCACCCCTAATCCACGTTGAGATGGATTCAATGTTCAACCGCTCCTCTATCAAGTCACCACTTGATCTTTGAGCCGGTTAGAACCAAAGAACCGCTCCAAATCTCTTTTCCACTAGAGTTGCTCTTCACCACTCCGGCGAGGTGAGCACAAGACCTCTCACACCAAGAGATCCGGAGCCACGCACAATCTTCTTGCGAGCTTCCACGAATTCACCACCACCAAGCCGTCTAGGAGGCGGCAACCTCCAAGAGTAACAAATCAACCACTTGCTTGATGATTCCCTAGTGCCACAAAGATCAAAACCTTGATGCAATGCACTAGATGCTCTCAATCTCACCAAAGATGCAACCTCTAAGCAAAGTGAGTGAGAGAGAGGAGGGAGAGAGCTCAACAATGGAGTACAAGCCTTTCAAAGTGCCAAGAGAGCCTCTCCCATCCCGGGCATGGAGTATATATACTCTCTTCCCACGAAACTAGCCGTTATGTTCAAAACAGTTCAAAATGCATGCCTTGCGGACTGTCCGCAACCTCATCACGGACTGTCCACGTTTGAATTTCAACGGTAAAAACGCGAAGTCAAACGGTGTCAGAGATGACCGTTGGACCGGGCGGACCGTCCGCTAGGAGCCCGCGGACTGTCCGCCAGGAGCCTGCGGACTGTCCGCCCGGCACCCCTGAGCCAGCAACCTTTCTGTTAGGTTCGAGACAAATAACGGACCGTCCGTGAGAGCCTCGCGGACTGTCCGCCCCAAACTGAATTTTCTCGAAAAACTTCGCCCAAAAACATATATATTTTCAATAAACTTTATCTCCCACGGACTGTCCGCATAGGGGGCCCGGACTATCCGGCCCAACTGCAGAAAACTGATTTTCTCAAGATTTTCAACACAACTTCTTTCAACTTTGAAAATGCCACTCATCTAAATGCAAACCATGCAAGTTCTTGATCAAAGTGGCACTATGGAAAGTCAAGCTAATGAAATTGATCCCTCTTGATAGTACGGCTATCTAGCCTATCAATCCGGTCATTTATCATCCTCTAATCACCTCATGACCGGTAAAATTAAAAACCCTATCTTTATACCTTTGCCTTGAGCTTCTTTTCATCCAAAGCACACATGCCTTCCTCTTTGCGTATTCCAAGAGCTCAACGCTTCTCCGGACTAACCTATTCTCATATCTCAATAAAAATGTTAGTCCACGATGATTGTCATTAATTACCAAAACACAATTTAGGGGCCTAGATGCCTTCAATTGTTCCATGAGAGGAAACACAGTAGATGCTGTCCATGACCCTACTGCTGGGGCTTGCATCATACCAGAGGACCTTTTGGATACTCTGGTGGGTGACACGCCTTTGATCCCAATTGATGGACTTTTCCATAGCCTCAGGTGGCGCTGTGTTTTTCCATGTAAAGGGATTGCTAGGGACGTGCCGATCACCATTGATGACATAGAGGTGTGGTTAGATTTCCACATCTATGACATCATGGATTTTGATCTTCTCCTAGGTTTCCCCTTAGAAAAACTTCTTGATAAATCCCAAGGAAACCCGGAAGAAGAGCTTAGGGAAACCGTTTCTGTCCATGCTAAACCATCTAGACATCCTCTGACAGATGCTTTCCCTAGACCTACGGTATCTCCTTCGCCTCCCGATCCTTCTGACGAAGCATTTCCTGAGGATGCCATGAAGAAGGAATGGCCAGATGGAACGATATGCTTTTCCGAAGCATTTTGGGATAGTACATCCTCTCTGGTTATTCCTTGTTCTGTGAGAGGGATTGCCGTAGAGGCCCTTTGTGACCCCATCATGGAGGTTAACATCATGCCATGGCACTTAGCGGAAACTCTTTTAGGCAAAGTTCCGCTAGCACCATCCGACATGCTCCTCGAGACTTGCCCCCTTGGGCATGTTCTTGAATGTCGGGGGATTGCAAGTGTCGTGCCACTCATCATAGACGGGATTGAGGCTGGCTTAAACTTTCACATCTTCGATGTCCTCGATCCTGATCTACTCCTAGGCTCCCCGCTTGAGAAATTCTTTGAGGAATCCATAGGGAGCCTAGATGGTAATCTTGGGGAAGTCACTTCCGCCACTGCTACCCCTTGTTTGGGACACCCTATGGCGAAGCCTCTTCCCCAACAAAACTCACTCGAGAAGACGATGTGTATACCTCCATTCATGTCATCCGAGCATGTTCTCATTGAGGGCGTAGAACTTTTTACTCCTCATGAGTACGACTCGGAAGACTCTCTTCACCTTTGTGAAGGCGAACGATCGTCACCATTCTCGACTGAGTTTCAGCCTCTTCCCGATGGCCCGTATCATGTTGCTTTCGATCATGATCGAGAGTCAACATTGAACGTCTATGATGACTCTCTTGAGATGGAGAATTCATGGGCCATGGAACCTTTCGAGGCACTGACTCCAGAGTTTGGAGGAAAAGACTTCATTGACGAGCATGGTAGTTTCATTCTTGATCTACCACATAAACCATGCTCGCATCATGCCTCTCTAGAGTCAGTCATGCTTAGTGCGTTGAGCACGCATGAGGGCTGCAATCACCTTATGGTCCTCTTTTGTAGAAAGTTCAGAAGGTTGGTTGTAGATGTATATGTCTATCATAAGCATATCAGATTTCGTGTGTGCACTGTGGCACTAACATTGCAGCTGAAGCTTCGCTGATACATCAAGGATTGGTGATGAGATGGGAATGACACCACCAATGATAGCTGCAAGATGAAGTTCCCATGGTCGAGCTTATGACCTTAAATAAACAAAGCACTCCCAGGAGATAGCCTGGATTAGCATAGGTTTTATTTCCCTTCTTCGAATAAAAGCAAGAAAATGTTTTTAGGATAAGCTGTCCTTCGGGTATTTTTGGTCACTAACCTTTCAGGTGGAGATTGAGAAGAAAGATGGACAGGTGATGCCTACGAACATGTGAGCCACATCATTTGCAACACCTAGATACGCTTTGGTGAGGGAACGTTTACAAAGGGAGCTTGATCACCACACACTTGAGTTTTGTTGCCTAGCAATGCAAACTTCAAGTGTGGGGGAGGTATGTGAGCATCCTGAGTAAAGTTCCTCCTCTACCAAATCTTATCTGGGTGTGGAGATGATGTCAGCTCTCGCATCTTGCCCACTAGCTAGGTAAGTCCTGCTTTTGACATTAAACAAAGCCCTTCCGGGAGGTTCCCGAGGTTCACCGTCTTATGCTCATGCTTATGTCCCTTGTTGATGATAGCTTGATCATGCTTTCATGCCTCCTTTATCTTTGTTCATATGCTCTGGTTTGAATGTTTTGAGTACTCACACATTCATAGATTGTTTTAAATTAAGCATGGTGCTTAGGTTAAAACTGTCTTCTTCAGTCAAAACAAAACATGGTGTCGAGTTTTGATTGATGAATTTTAGAGTTATATTTTCATAGATCTTGGTTGCATATATGCTGACTAACCCCTGCAGAGAATTGTCAAATTTGAATGGGTAAGTCATTGAGCTAAATTCAAATGGGAAGGTAAGATGAGGTGTCAGATTCATGTTGCACATCATGCAAAGGTGGTACATATGACCTCTCAAAGTCCAAGGTAAGTATATTCCCCTTTGTGTATAATGTGTAACCTTGGTATAACCCTTTCAAGCAAATGACATGGTGACAATAAAAAAACAACAAAAATATTCGAATTTGAATAAAGTCTCTATGGTTCTCGAACCAGTAGAGTCCATCCTTTGTTTTCATTTGTCATTTGAAGAACAACACCAGGGTCAACCTCTAGTGTGGGGGAGTTATCTCAAGATCATCATCAACATTTCCACCAGAGAACCCCCACATAGGCGCTGCACAACATCGACTACGCCTTCATGACAAGAGCAAGGTAAACTAGAGTGACCCGGCTACCCTCTGGTCAGCCAAATCACCACTGGTCTTCCTTGATCTCTTATCCTTCAGAAGCGATGGTATGTGCACCCTCTACCTCACTCTCCTTTATCCATGAGTATGATTGAATTTCAATTCATATCCTTTATATCAAACTCAATGGTTGGTGCTATGCTTGCTCTACATAGTTCTTGTGGTTGGTTTGCATATGTTTTATTCCTTACTCATCATCTTATGCTTGTGAACAAATACCATTATGGAACTCATGCTTATCTAAGTAGTTGGTGTTTGTGATATGGTTTAATGATATGATCTTCACTCTATGTTTGAGTGCTTGGGAATTTTATTTGAAAATCATGAAAACCCTTTGCAAAGCTCCTCTTTGATATGCCACCGTCCTACTAGAGCCATATGATATAGTTGAAAACCTTCTACTCATATGCTGCTTGTTATTACATTGAGCTTTGTCAAATCCTGTGACCCTTGTGAGAAGTCTTTTCATTACTTTCATGATCAAGATTCATGTGCACACCACCTATTTCCCCTTGCTATGCTTCTACACTGGAAGTTAGCATTGTATCATTCATCCATTCCTGAAAATAAAGCTCCATAAGTGGTGTGACTCTCTCTCCAAAAGTATCCTTCAAGAGACATGGGCTATGAAAAAAAGAGAGAAAAGAAAAGAAGAGACACATGCTCAAGGCATGATGAAAAAAAAGAAAAAAAAGAAAGAAAGAAGAAAAAAAGAGAATAGCCCATGTCCAAAATAAAGGAGAAATAGGAGAGAGATGGTCATGCAAAAAGGAGTTCCATAACTTAGATGGTAGTAACTAGTATCCATTCCGGAGCTAGTGTCCACCTTATCATCTATCAACATTCATCATATATATAAGGTAATATCTAGCACCCATTCCGGGCCTAGTATCCACCTTACCATACTCACCATATCCATACACATGCACATCTTGATCTGATTGTATGATTTGATTTTCTCTGTGGATCCAGTCTTTGACTTTGCAATATATGTGATACAAGTATGCCTTATCTTTTATCCTACCCTGAGCTCCACATATAGCCATCATTAGAAGTAGGGTGAAGAAAGGCAGTCTGATGCCTTGGTGAGGACATATATACATTGAGCGACCTGAGAGAATCAAATGAGGAGCTAAGAAAGGTTTATTTTGAAAATTTATTGCAAAACCTCAAGTTACTTGACTTGATGAGCAGGAGTGATTTGATTCATGACCATTCCATTCTTCAACTGGCTAGGATAGCATGATAGACACTTCAGAGTTCACAAGTACAAGGTATGGTTTGGAATATCTCTTATGCTCGTTTCATACCTTTGGATATCATGTCTCACCTTGACCTGACTCCCTTTACTCGGGACGAGGAAAGGTCAAGTGTGGGGGTGTTGTTGACGGTTGAAAAGTGCTGCTTTTACACCGTCAATACCTGCATAATATAATGGTAAAAGGATCATCAACACTAGAATAGGGCTTAAACTAACCATTTCCACAAGTGTTGGTGATTATACAAATGCAGGTGATTAGCACTAGAAAGAGTAAAAACACAAGTCTTTGATCCAAGTACTTAAAGACCAGCCAATGGGGGGATGCCACCTAGGATTCCCCTGGATCACTGACGTCATCGATCCAAGAGAGGCAAGCCCGACGAATCACGAATCGCCACATGGACATCACATGGATCCAAGGGCCCACTCAGTACCCAAACAGCCAGGAAACTTGGCATGCACGGAGGACAAGCATCAGGGCCCACATGGCAGCCACCTTGAGAAAGCACAACGCAGAAGGCCTCCCGGGGGGTTCGGCCGACCCTAGGGTCGGTTGATCCCCACCTTCCACGTGCTGCTGCCTGATTGGTCACTTGCTGCGATCTCGGGCGTTTTGGGGCACTTTGAGCCTCCGAGCAAGCCACCCCCTCCTCTATAAATAGGAGGGGAGGGGCTCCCATTTGAGACACACACTTCTCCTCCTCTTCATTTTGGCTTGGAGCCTCTCTCTTTAGGAGAGGAGAGCTCTTTGTATAGGATTAGTGCTAGGAAGTGAGGTGGGAGGCTTGAGAACATGTCATGTTCTTCATGACATCTTCCTCAAGAACGATCCTCAGCGGTGCCTTTGTTCTTCAACTAGACTAAAGTGAGTATTTTGATATTTCCTATTTAGATTAAAGTCGTATGCATGCTTAGTTGCTTTGTTCTTGTGTTCTTCGTTTGTTCTTGGTTTAGAGGCTTGTGTTCTTCGAACACAACCCTTTCGATCCAATAGACTTAGATCATAAGTTTGCATCTAGTTTGCCAGCTTGTCTATTAGAGTAAAGTGAACCTCCTGCATGTTTCTAGTTAGATCAAAGTGCATTCGTGATCTTGCATGAGTGATAGAGCATCTCTTGAGCTAGTGCCAGTATCTCCCTCGCAGATTCGTAGTAATAGTAAGTGGTGTTGACGTGGTGTCTGGACCATAAGCTATCCTTCGAAGACCACGTACGATCGTAGCGTAGAGGTAGGCCGCAGTGGTGACAGCCTGTTGGACCCTTTGTCAACCCCCTACGTCGCGTACCGAGTTGGGCTCGTCGCCAGCACATTGGCCTTGTGCTTGGTGCCCGAAGTGAGTGTTATATCCGAGAGACCGTGACTAGACTCTGCGCTCGGTCAAGGCAGATCCTTTCTACCTATCCTATCAATCAGTGTTGTGTCCTTGGATCATCTATACTAGAGTAGGACATAGTACACACCATTCCTTGGATTCGATACCCTTGGAATACTCTCCTTCCTTGGGGAAGTGCTACAACGGTATTTCCGTGCGCTTGCGGTATACTCGGTTGTTCTTATACGCTCCCTCTAGGTGTACAACTAGTGGTGACATTAAGAAACTCCAACAACCACGCTATAGTAGTTATCTGGGGTGCAGACGTGGTGTCTGGGCTCTGGTTATCCTACGAAGACCACGTGTGTTCGCGTAATGATAGAGGTAGGCCGCAGTGGTGACAGCCTGTTGGACCCTTTGGAACCCTCCGCGCCTGCGTACCGAGTTGGGCCCCGTTGCCAGTACATTGGCCTCTCCTTAAAAGTTAGGATGGCCTGGCGCCCCACGGGGAGGACTAATAGCAGACAAATCCATCTTGAGAGTTAAGTCCCTTAAGGAAGTGCTTCTCATATCCCTACCTATCCCAGCAGTAGCTGGTGTCCTTGGATAGACCCTCTCTGGTTACTCTCCGTCCTAGGAACAAACCCGACGGGAATACTCATTCTCCGAGGGAGAAGTGCTACAATGGTGTATCTTTGCGCTTGCGGATTCGTTCACACTCGTCAGTGTACCCGGGAGTCTCTTACACGCTCACGCTATTACGACGCCTAGCGTTAAGGTTAAGAAACGCCAACAGTGGTAGACCGTTAGGTTGGCAAAGGTCTCAGACATGTCCTTGATAAGGTTATCAGGATCTCGAATCTGGACTACGTGTCATCTATGTAGGCCTCAGCGTTTTTGCCGATCTGCGTCATTAGGCATGCTTGGATAGCACATTGGTAGGTTGCGCTGGCGTTCTTCAGACCGAAAGACATTGTCAGGTAACAGTACGCACCATGGGGTGTAATGAATGACGTCTTGATCTGGTCTTCAACTTTTAGGTTGATCTGGTGATAGCCTGAATAGCAGTCGAGAAAACGAAGCAGGGCACAACCCGCCATGGAATCAACGACTTGGTCTATTCGCGGGAGGGTGAAGAGGTCTTTGGGGTAGTGTTTGTTGAGATCAGTATAATCTACGCACATTCTCCATTCCTTATTCTTCTTGGATACAAGAACTGGATTAGCTAACCAGTTAGGATGATACACTTCCTTTATGAAACCGACTGTGACAGAACCGCCCAAATTAATTCCATATTATTGCCTAAACCACTCCCTTTGGTCATTAAGCAATAATACAGAAGTAACTTGTCACCTCTGCTGGGTCAAGCCCGGTAAATCACTTTAACCAGGATCGAAGACTTGTACATTAAAACTCACACGAAGGCGAGTCCAGAGATAACATTTCACAAATTATTACATCAAGCTCCATAAGGTTTTAATATTACAAACCAAGTCCTTTGCATAAGGTAAAAAGTTCAGAGTTCGAAACACAGCAGAAATAAAATACTAAACGTCATAAGCAATGTCATAGGAGGCCATCCATGACGTCACTAAGCATTGTCGTCCTCCCACTCCACTTCCCAACCGGGAGGGAGAGAACCAGGCCACGGGAACCCATCATCATTCACGTCACCTAAAAACCACATCAAAAGCAAGGCTGAGTATACTACTACTCAGCAAGACTTAACCGGTGGGTGATGATAAATCACCAACTCTCTAGACATGCAAGGCTTTATGGCTGGTGGGTTGTTTTGCTGGAAAGCAACAAAGAGTATGTCCTTACTTTCAAGTTTTAGCTCAAAATTCTAGTTGATTATCCATTACTAAGTGAGCAACCATTGCAAGCATAAGTTGTGCAAACAATTAAGCATATATCCATATTACTTCTCAATTCCATCATTAAGGGACATAGAGTGTATGGTTAAGCAATCTCGGGTAACGGTGAGAGGCCGACGATCGATCGATTAATAACCTTGCAAGGGAAACCCAAACATACGGAAGAATGCATACCCCAAAAATAATCCAACTAGAAACCAACAGGGGGTGGCTGTGCACCAACCAGGTGGTTCCCAACTATCCTCGACTCAGGATCCATTTCTACAGTCTTTGGTACAAGGCTTGCTGGCCACGGAGTCACACGCCGCCCAGCTCCACACATGCACCACTCTGCTGCAGGCAGAGAGGACTCTTCCCAAGATTAGTGGTCATAGATCCCTTACCGGATCAAGAAGGTACTAGGCTTACCAGTCCCATTCCCGGCAAATGTTTAGTACGTTCAAATGCTTAACCACAGACCTACTGGCCGGAGCCGGTCCCATGCTTTTACCACATGAGCAGATCCATTTATCAAAATCTTATGATTCCAACATAAGAGACCTATAGCTCGCGAGTGACGAACATCACTCGACTTTTACCGTGTCCTTAGAGCATGGCAACTAAAGACCTATCATGCTAGTATTTGAGCATAGGAACCTATGATCATGCATCTAGGGTTTCAATTCAACTCCTGAAACGTAAATGCACAAACATTGCATATCATAAATGTAAGAGTTAGAAAACTGGGTTATGCTCCGAGGCTTGCCTTCACTAGCAAAGTCAGTGGAGAAAACCTCCAAACTTTGGTTCGGGTCTTGCTGCACTTCCACCACGTTCACTTCTCCTTCAGGGAGATCCCCCTCGGATTTCGGCACCAACTCGTAGTTTCCGTCCGGAAGTTCTACACAACATGCATATGCATTAACTTCATGTATTTATAACTGAGGGGTGAGAACATAGTTTAGCATTGAAGGGTAAACGTGGGTGTGTGTGGGTGACCACATTCACCTAGATAAGGATATATCCAGCATACTCTTCCTATCAAAGAAAGGGGTATGTGTGCGGGGTTTAACTCCTTACTTGATGGTGATTGTGTGCACATCTAAATTAATTAATTAATTTTTATTCACCAAATTATGAGTTATGTTCATGGTGTGATTTGGTGAAGCTTAACCCAAAAGATTTGAAAGGAAAAACAAAGGTGATTCTTATTATTCTTTTAATTCATAGATTAAGCTTGATTTACTTCGAAAATCCATTCTGGGAGAAATACAAACAAGATGACCATGAAACTTTGCAGAGAGGCACAACATACTACACATGAGCTACTACCAAAAATTTAGATCAATCCAAGCCATAGATTTTGCATGAAAAATACAACTAGATTCAATCATAAAAAACAAGAATAAATCATACAAAAATAAATATACCACATATTGAGCTAGATATTCATGTAGAGGCATAAAACATCTATTCATGGAGAGATATGCACTTACTCAACAAAGAAAATTTAAATTAATTTAAATTTATGAAGGAAAACTCCGCCTATGTTGACTGGAAGACTTTCATAAGTCGTCTCAACATAGCCGGTCCCAAGCCCGGATAAAGGAGGAGGGGTGCGTTAGGTTTGGCGAACCAGCATCTATTTCAGCCATTCTCATGGACATGAAACCCATAAGAAATTCGTTGGGGCATAACCCTCTTAGCGACGTGCTACATCAAAACCCGGGTGTGGTGTTAAATGGGCAAGGGCCGAGCCGTCATCCCCTTGATGGCGCGTCGTATCGTGACCTGCGTATGATGAAAAATGACCAAGGGTCGGGTCATCGCAACCTTAGTGGCGTGCTACATCAGCGCCCGGATGTAGTGAAAAATGAGCAAGGGTCTTCGCACTTCCCTCGACGGGTGCGAAGGGTAAGGAAGTTAGCCGAGCCTACTAGGATTCGCCTAGGTAGTTGGAACGTAGGGTCCCTTACGGGCAAGTTACGAGAGCTAGCTGATGCAACAATTAGGAGGCGTGTAAATATTCTTTGCGTCCAGGAGACTAGGTGGAAGGGCCAGAAGGCGAAGGAGGTGGAAGGTACTGGCTTCAAGCTTTGGTACACGGGGTCAACATCGGGTACGAATGGTGTGGGCATCCTGATCGATAGGAGACTTAAGGATGGAGTCGTAGAGGTCAGGAGGCAAGGCGACCGGATTATCCTAGTCCGGCTGGTAGTTGGAGATTCAACTCTCAGTGTGATCAGTGCCTATGCCCCCCAGGTGGGTCTTAGTGAGAGCACCAAGAGGCAGTTTTGGGAGGATCTGGATAGCATGGTTAGTACCGTGCCTATCAATGAGAAACTCTTTATAGGAGGAGACCTCAACGGCCATGTGGGTGCGACTAATGTAGGATTTGAGCGGGTGCACGGGGGGTTCGGGTTTGACACTAGGAACCAAGAAGGGGAGGATGTTTTGAACTTCGCGCTAGCCTACGACCTTTTGTTGGCGAACACCCTTTTTAGGAAGAGGGAATCTCATCTAGTGACCTTTCATAGTGGTCAACGTTCGAGCCAGATCAACTTTATCCTTGCAAGGATGAAGGATAGACGTGATTGTTTAGATTGTAAGGTGATACCTGGGGAGTGTGTTGTCCCTCAGCACAAGCTTGTGGTGGCGGACTTTCGATTTCGGGTACGTGTCCACCGGGACAAACGTGCCAAGACTGCGAGAACGAAGTGGTGGAAGCTTAGAGGGGAAGCTGCGCAAGCGTTTAAGGAGAGGATGCTAGGCGAGGGGCCTTGGGAAGAAGGAGAAGATGCGGATGACATGTGGCTAAAGATGGCCACATGTGTTCGGAAGGTGGCTTCAGAAGTGTTTGGTGTGAGTAGGGGTGGCAAACAGGAAGCGAAAGACACTTGGTGGTGGAATGATGAGGTGCAAAAGGATATTAAGGAGAAGAAGGAGTGTTTCAAGCGCCTACACCTTGATAGGAGTGCAGCCAACGTTGAGGGCTATAAATTAGCGAAGAGGGCTGCGAAGCGAGCCATGAGTGTAGCGAAGGGTCATGCGTATGACAACCTTTATCAGCGGTTAGGCACGAAGGAAGGGGAGAAGGACATTTATAGGATGGCTAGAATCCACGAGAGGAAGACAAGGGACATCAACCAAATCAAATGCATCAAGGATGGTACAGATCGGCTCCTAGTGAAGGACGAGGAGATTAAGGACAGATGGCGAGAATATTTTGACAAGCTGTTTAATGGGGAGAGTGGGGGTAGCACATTGGAGTTGGATGACTCATTTGATGATACCAGCAGATGCTTTGTGAGGAGGATTTAGGAGGAGGAGATCGAGGAGGTCTTGAAGAGGATGAAGGGTGGTAAAGCAATGGGCCCTGATGGTATCCCCATTGAAGTGTGGAGATGTCTGGGTGCTAGAGCGGTAGTATAGTTAACTAAGCTTTCTAACCTCATTTTTCGGGCAAATAATATGCCTGAGGAATGGAGAAGAAGCATATTAGTGCCAATCTTCAAGAATAAGGGAGATGTGCAAAGTTGCACAAACTATCATGGGATTAAGCTGATGAGTCATACGATGAAGCTCTGGGAGAGGGTTATCGAGCATCGCCTAAGAAGAGTGACGAGTGTGACCCAAAACCAGTTTGGGTTCATGCCTGGAAGATCGACCATGGAGGTGATTTTCCTAATACGACTGTTGATGGAGAGATATAGGGAGCAGAAGAAGGACTTACACATGGTTTTTTATTGATTTGGAGAAGGCGTATGACAAAGTGCCAAGACATGTCATGTGGTGGGCCTTGGAAAAACACAAAGTCCCAACGAAGTACATTACCCTCATTAAGGATTGTACAAGGATGTGATGACATTTGTCCAGACATATGATGGTGACACCAATGACTTTCTAATTAAAATAGGACTACATCAGGGGTCAGCATTAAGCCCTTATCTATTTGCTTTAGTGATGGATGAGGTCACAAGAGATATACAAGGTGATATCCCTTGGTGTATGCTATTTGCTGATGATGTGGTGCTAGTGGATGAGAGTAAGGCAGGGGTAATTAGGAAGTTAGAGCTTTGGAGGCACACATTAGAGTTGAAAGGTTTCAGAATTAGTAGGACCAAGACCGAGTATATGATGTGCAATTTTAGCACGACTAGACATGAGGATGGAGATGTTAGCCTCGATGGGCAAGTGTTGCCTAAGAAGGATACATTTCGGTATTTAGGATCGATGCTACAGAAGGATGGAGACATTAGTGAAGATGTTAGGCATAGAATTTCAGCCGGTTGGCTAAAATGGCGCCAAGCTTCTGGCGTCCTCTGTGACAAGTGGGTGCCACAAAAGCTAAAAGGCAAGTTCTATAGAACGGCGATTCGTCCGGCAATGTTATACGGTGCAGAGTGTTGGCCTACAAAAAGGCGACATGTGCAGTAATTGAGTGTAGCGGAGATGCGTATGTTATGCTGGTTCTGTGGGCACACAAGAAGGGATAAAGTCCGAAATGAAGATATTCGGAATATGGTTTGGGCGGCGCCAATCGAGGAGAAACTGATGCAACATCGGTTGAGATGGTTTGGACATGTCCAACGGAGGCCCCCGGAGGCGCCGGTGCGGTGTGGTGCCCTAAAGCAGGTAGATAATGTAAAGAGAGGTAGAGGCCGACCTAGACTAACTTGGGATGAGTCGGTCAAGAGAGACCTTAGGGAGTGGAACATTTCCAAGGAACTAACTATAGATAGGAGTGCCTGGAGACTAGCAATCAACGTGCCTGAACCGTGATCTTTGCTTACCACTACTTTCTTTTCTTTTTTCTTTTCTTTTTCTGTTTTGTGCTTTTTTATGTCCCCTATCCTTATTTTTTGTGGGTTTCATATCTAGCCTAAAGGCTAAGTTGTTGTTGTAGTTGTTGTTGTAAATTTATGAAGGAAGGTTCAACTTGTGCAAAAATTACTTGACCCTATAAAACATCATAAAAACATCTCTAATATTTATCATGGGTGCAACATCATTAAACATGACCATAGCAAAAAGATTGGGTCCAAAAGATCAACATATTAATTTATAAATATCAAGAACAGGTACAAAGTTGAAAATCAACTTTAAATCATAACTGAAGATCTACGTAATAACTTTGTGCCAAAATTGAACCAGAAGACCAACATGACATGGCAAACAACATAGCCAAAATTTAGCTTCAGATCATGCATAGAATTTGAATTATTTCAGATCTATCCAAAAAGGTAAATTCAAAATTATTTAAAAACCACACAGAAATTTGAAAACTCCATTTGTAGAAAAGTTTCTACTATTCATAAGGATCACAACACAACTGGGTTTGCATTTTTACGATTTTTCTGTGAATTGATCTTGATTTTACAAGATTCAGTAATTTAAAATAAAAAGGAAGAATCTTTTTGCATAAACACCCTTGGCTTTTACACAGAGGTCCCTGGGAAGATTTTGATGTTCACAACTATGCCCTCGACGGCGCTGGGAGATCGCCGGCGGCGAGGTGGGACCGGATTTGGCCGGGCAAGCGGTGGGGGTCGGCTACCTGCTCACCTAGGCTCGATTCCCGGTCTTGGACGGGGCGGAGGAGCGGCCGGCGGTGGGGTTCGGCGGCGCAGGGGCACAGCGACCGCGGCGGTGCCGATTCCGGCGAACAGGGGCTCGGGGCTGGGCAACACGTGGGCGGGTCAGCACCGGTGGGGTCTAAGGAGGGAGCCGGGGTGCTTGGACTGGCTCGAGGCGGCTCGGGCAGGGGCACTCCAATGGCGGCGGCGGAGCGGCGGTGGCGGAGCAGGGACGGTGGACCTACGCAATGTGTGGTCGGGGGAGCTTCGGTGGGTGCGTGTGGTGGTGGTTGGCTACTCCGGCGGGAGCGAGGTGGCTCGGAGGGTGGTGCTCAGCGGTGGCGCTCAGATGGCGGGCGACGGAGCTGGGCGAGGCCGGTGCGGCGCTGCGGGGCACGACCTTAAATAAGTGGCGGCGCTGGCGGGAAGGCTGCGCGGCGCGGACGCGGCTTCCAGCACGCGCGCAAGCGGGGAACTGGGCGCGCGAGCGCGGCGCAGCGCGCGCGGCGCACGGCCACCTGGCGTGGCCACGGGGCCGGAGGCGCCCTGGGGAGGTGCGTCTAGGCGAGGTAGTACTGGCGGTACCGGTGGGGCCCACAGAGCGGTGCACATGGCACGGAAGCCGGGGCGCGGCGCGGGCGGCGCTTGGCGCGCACGCGCGACGTCGAGCGCGCGGCCAGGGCGCCGTGCTCCAGAAATTTTTCAGCGAGTCTCTGTTTGACCGGCTGTTTCTCCAAAATTTCAAAGTAAACTCAAAAATCGCCAATTACCAAACTTGTAGACCAGATATTCAGCTTCAACTTTTGTACAGGCCGACCTATGAAATTCCCCACAAATTTTGAACAAAAACGGCTTGAAATTCATGTTTTTCTCGGCTAGGTCAAAAGGTGTTCCTGAGCTTTGACCAAGTTTTTGAGGCCTTTCCACTTCGAATTTCAAATGCCGCCAATTGAATGAAATGTGTCCCATGTGAAAATGAACAACTTTCATATTGGTTGATTTTGAAGTTGTTATGTGAAAAGTGGAGAACGCGCTAGATTATCGATGAAAGGTATAGAACCCTAGGGTGTTGACCTTGATTTGGAGGGGTTTGACTAGGGTTAGGGATGTTGACCAAGTAAAACAAGTTAACTACCATGCTTAGCCTCACTAATGATGGTGATTACTGTTGCTTAAACATTAGGGATGTTACAGCCTACCCCCCTTACAAAGAATCTCGTCCCGAGATTCGGAAAATATAGGTAAAGGTAGGGGAAAGCACTTACGATTGTGAGATTGTAGAAAACCCGGATACTTGGTGTTGAGGTAATGCTCCGTCTCCCAAGTAGCTTCTTCTTTAGTATGGTGACTCCATTGGATTTTATACATTGTCACCGAATGTCGTCGAGTCTTCCTCTCTTTTCGATCCAAAATTCTCAGAGGGTTCTCAACCACAGATAGGTCGGGTTCGATCCAAGCATTGGATTCGCTGATGACTTTTATCTCTGGCTTATTTGCACATCTCCTGAGTTGTGAAACATGAAACACATTGTGGACTGCTGAAAGCCATTCAGGAAGCTGAACGCGATAGGCAACCGATCCACAAACTTGAATGATTTCATAAGGGCCAATATAGCGTGGTGCTAATTTCCCTTTCACTCCAAATCTTTGAATTCCCTTTGTGGGTGAAACCTTAAGATATACATATTCACCAACTTGATACGGCTTAGGTTTCCTTCCTTGATCATGGTAGCGTTGTTGTCTCATTTGAGCTATCTTTAGATTTGCTTGTATTACTTTAACTTTTTCTTCTGCTTCCTCAACTAAGGTTGGACCAAAGAATTTTTTCCCCGGTCTGTGACCAGTTCAAAGGAGTTCGGCATCTCCTTCCATAAAGAGCTTCAAATGGTGCCATCTTCAAACTTGCTTGGTAGCAGTTGTTATACGAGAATTCGGCCAAGGACAAGCAATTGTCCCAATTCTTATCGAAATGGATAATACAAGCCCTCAACATATCCTCTAGGACTTGATTGACTCTCTCAGTCTGACCATCCGTTTGTGGGTGGTAAGCAGAACTGTGAAGTAACTTGGTTCCCATTGAGGGATGTAGGTGTTCCCAGAAACGTGACATGAACTGAGGACCTCTATCGGAAACGATTGTTCTAGGAACTCCGTGTAAGCCCACGATACGTTCGAGATAAATCTCTGCATATTGCTTGGCTGAGTATGTGGTATGAACAGGAATAAAGTGTGCGGTCTTTGTGAGCCTGTCCACAATAACCCAGATAGAATCGTGGTGCTTAGAGGTGAGAGGCAGTCCCACTATGAAATCCATGCTTATATCATCCCATTTCCATGAAGGTGTCGGCAATGGTTGAAGAACACCATCAGCTTTTAAATGACTGGCTTTAATTCTCTGACATGTGTCACACTCGGACACATATTTGGCAATTTCTACTTTCATATTTGACCACCAAAAGTTTTCCTTCATATCTTGGTACATTTTGCTACTCCCAGGATGAATTGCAAATTTGGACAAATGAGCTTCATCCAAAATTTCCTTCCTGGGACTAGTATCATTTGGGACAACAAGTCGTTGCCCAAACCAAACTGTACCCTCTGCGTCTTGGCGAAAGCACTTGTATTTAGGATCACCTTCTGACAACTTTTGCCTTATCCTCTTAACATCCTCGTCATTGGACTGAGCATTTAAAACTTTGTCGTACAGGGCTGTCTCCATGCCAATAGCATTTAATTCACCTTGACTGACAATTTCCAAATTGAGTTTGTTCATCTCGTGGCACAGTGTGTCACTATAGGTGTCCACGGATAAGCAATTGCAATGGGTTTTTCGGCTAAGAGCGTCGGCAACGACATTTGCCTTACCAGGGTGGTAATGTACTTCCAAGTCATAATCTTTAATAAGTTCTAACCACCTTCTCTGGCGCATATTCAAGTCGGCTTGAGTGAAGATATACTTGAGACTCTTGTGGTCAGTGAAAATATTGCAACGGGTTCCCATCAAATAATGCCTCCAAATTTTGAGAGCATGAACAACCGCTGCTAATTCAAGATCATGAGTGGGGTAATTTAATTCATGGGGTCGAAGTGCTCGAGAAGCATAAGCAATGACCCTATTTTCTTGCACGAGAACACAACCAAGACCAGTACCCGAGGCATCACAATAAACCTCATATGGCTTAGAGTTGTCTGGTTGAGCCAAAACAGGTGCTGAAGTCAAAAATTGCTTTAAGGTGTGGAAAGCTTTTTCACAATTCTCATCCCACACAAACTTGACTCCTTTCTTCAGAAGTTCAGTCATAGGTTTGGCAATTCTGGAAAAATCCGGAACAAAGCGGCGATAATAACCAGCTAATCCGAGAAAGCTTCGAATCTGATGAACGAACTTGGGTGGTTTCCAATCCATCACTTCTTGCACTTTACTTGGATCCACTGAAATACCATCACTGGAAATAGTGTGGCCCAAGAATTTCACACTATCCAGCCAGAATTCACATTTGGAGAATTTAGCATAAAGCTTGTGATCTCTCAAACATTGCAGAACAATGCGGAGATGTTCGGCATGTTCTTCTTCATCTTTGGAATAAATTAAGATGTCGTCGATGAATACCACCACGAACTTATTCAGTTCGTTCATGAACACAGAATTCATGAGGTACATGAAGTAAGCAGGAGCATTAGTCAGCCCGAAGGACATGACTAGAAATTCATATAGCCCATACCGTGTGGAAAAGGCCGTCTTAGGAATATCACAAGGCCGGATCTTTATCTGATGATATCCTGATCTAAGATCAATCTTAGAAAAGACTTTTGCTCTTGATAGTTGATCAAACAACACATCAATGCAGGGAAGGGGGTATTTATTTTTGATGGTCACTGCATTGAGAGGCCGGTAGTCCACACACAGTCTCAAACTACCGTCTTTCTTCTGAACGAAGAGAGCAGGACATCCCCAAGGAGAAGAACTCGGACGAATGAAACCCTTATCTAATAATTCCTGAAGCTGGGTCTTCAACTCGGCCAGTTCCTTGGGTGGCATGCGGTAGGCTCTTTTTGAGATAGGTGCCGTACCGGGTTGAAGTTCGATAACGAATTCAATGTCTCGGTCCGGTGGCATACCCGGCAGATCATCAGGGAAGACATCCGGGTATTCACACACCACTGGAATTTCTTCTAATTGGGTAGCTATGGTCACATAGGCACATGAATCCACAGATATTCTGGAAGGTAAGTAGAGCGTTGATCTCCTACTCTCGGGGAGTTGATTTCTATTCTTCGCTCAGAAATGTCCAAGATCACCTTGTGCAGGGTCATCCAGACCATTCCTAGAATAACATCTATCCCATCTAGTCCCAAGGTTATGAGATTCATCTGAAATACCTTGCTACCTAACTCCAAAGGTACTCCAATGTTTAGGGTATTGGAAGAAATTTTTCCTCCCGGGGTAGCAATCTTATAGATACTCCTAGTATGCGTTTCCATTAAACCCAACTTGATTTGTGTTTGCTTGTTCATAAAACTGTGCGTAGCACCAGAATCAAACAAAATCTTAATAGGTTTGCCTTGGATAGAGAATGTACCCGTCATGACTGCTGCCCCCTCAGGAATTTCCACCATTGTGGTGAAGTTCAGGCGACCTTGCTTGACTTGCACGGTCTGCTTCTTTCCCTTGTCTTTGTTGTCCTGAGTAGGTCCACATCCTTAGTTCTGCTGGTTGCGCTGGTTCTGCTGCTTGGGACGGGGGCACTCATTGGCATAGTGTCTCGTCTCACCACAGTTGTAGCATTTGCCATCCCTAGCATTCCGGTTAGGCTGCGAAGCATTGGACTTGTAATTCTGCTGGGAAGCAGAAGAACGATAGTCTCCTCGCTGCTGATTCTGAGATGGCTTAGCTACCCAGCGTCTAGACCGCTGGTTCCTTTGAGAATCCTGGGAAACCTTCTTCACAAGGCGAAACTTCCGATTAGGCACGTTGTTAGAGTTGAACGCAGCCTTCCTCTTCTTTGCATTCTGCGTCCTCTTCATAGCATCTTCTTGAGAAATAGCCAAATTCACTATCTTATGGTAGGTGTCAGTCTTGATGGGGTTCAGCCTTTCATAAAGCTCAGGATCAAGACCACATCGGAAACGATCCATCTTCTTCACATCATTATCCACATGATATCCCCCATACTGACAAAGGTTGTTGAATTTCTGTGCATACTGATACATAGAATCCGAACCTTGCCTTAATGCCAGTAGTTCACTGATCTTTCGATCAACCATTCCCTGAGGAATGTGATGAGTCTTGAATGCTGTTTTGAACTCATCCCAAGTAACGGCATGTCCAGCAGGTTGCGTCATCATAAAATGTTCCCACCAGATCAGAGCAGGACCACGAAGTTGCAATGCTGCAAAGCTAGCCTTGCGCTCCTCTGAGCATGGCAGAGTGAGAGCATCGAACCTGGCCTCAATGGCACGAATCCAAGCATCAGCCTCCAGTGGATCCTCTGCTTTGGTGAATATTGGTGGCTTCATGGCTGTGAAGTGCTCCTTCTTGGCCACTTGTGGCTGGTCATCACGCGGATTGCCACGTTGCTGCTGCTGCTGTTGATTGTGCAGGATCTGGCGCATCATGTCAGCTTGAGCCAACAGGAAGGTCTCCATGGGTGTCATGGGAGGTGGCGGTGGCAGTGGGTTGCTGCCACTGGCATCACCAAACCCATGGGGAGTATTGCGAGTGGGACCCACCATCTGAAAAATTATGGGAATAGAGATTAGTCACATATTCCCAAGCTTGCAGATAGAATTATGCACACGTAGAACATGTGAAACAAATCCATTCATTGCAGAATTTTTCAGGAGGGTCAGCCACAACACTGTAATGAAAAATTCATATCTCCCGGCTCGATCAACGGATGGTGCTCAATTTTGGTCAGAAGGAGCATCATTTCGTGCACTACGACTTTGGTATTCAGTTGATACACGTATTTTGATGTTATCATGCTTGAAAAATCCATTTACCGAGTCTTTGTCCTGGCTGTTTTTCAGCCAGCCGAGGGTTACAAAAATATTCATAATTCTCAGCACAAAAGAGCAATAAGGGTGAAAATTTGTGAGCAGGCACAAAATGAAATTTCCAACAACTTTTCTTCTTATTGCATAGCTCAGATTTGATCATAAGGGGGTTCAAATTACAGATTACGAGAGCTGCTGCAGAAAGTCTTGCAACACAAGATCATACACTAGATTACAACACATGATTACAACACACACTAGGTCCTCATTCATCATACTAGTGGTTAACATGTAGCTTCTAGCCACACAAAAGAATATTCCAACTACGCTAGCCTAGCCCATCACGGTTCAAAAATTAGGCCATCGCAGGAGTACACATGCTGCAATAACTACTACCATCTAGAAGTCATCTAGATTGCCTACGGAGGTAGAGCTAGAAGCAGATGAAGCAATCTCCATCAGCTCTGCCTGTGATTCTTCCTTCTCACTGTCTATCATGGACTGAGTGTCATCCGGATCATCCTCCATAGCTTCCAGAACTGGTGGTGGTGGCGGCTGCTGTAGTACGGCAATCATGCCATGGGCAGCACCCAGATCCTCGTTCATCAACTCTAGCTGCTCTTCCATCTGTGCTAGTGCTTGAATGTGCTGCAAGCGCTCATTCCTCATCTGATCCATCTCAACCTGCATCTGATCTCGCTGCTCCTGGAGTCCCGTAACAGTCTGAAGGCGATCAGCGCGCTGGTGTGCCCACTGAGCCATACAGGTCACCTAGTGAGCCTCTCTAGCCTGCAGTCCAACGATCCTCAGTCGTGTCTCAGCAAGGTCTCGCTCCAGTCCCATGTAGCCACAGGAGATGGAGCGTAGGTGGTGATTCCGTACTCCCAACACTCCAGCAGTGTCAAGAGCAACGGTGGACACGTCTGTGGTAGCCACACCGCGGAGAGCCTGAAGACGATACAGTGCATTCATACATCGTGACATCTCATGCATTACATCCAGTGGGGACCTCTCAGTCAGAAGCGCTGCCATGTTCCCCATGCGGCTCCTCCACTGTCACACCTGATTTCCGTAGGGAAACCAAATGCATCTCATATGTGCACCAGGATCAAGTTACACACATACGATAGACAAAAGAGTGTAATACCATAACTGTAATCAAACGTACAAGAGTTAAACCGTTACATTATCCATTATTACACTCAGGCAGTGGACACGAAGGTCCAATAAAACAAACGATAACTAAACGGACGACTTCATCTTCAGCTTCCACAGGCACATGACTGGGGGATCGCATGCCTCAGAACTCCTCAAAGTCGCTGAAGTACTCCTCACCGTTGTTCTCATCTGAATAGCGGTAAGCATGGGTGAGCACTCTTATGGTTGGAGCTCAACAAGTGGGGGAAAACATGCAAGGCTATCAAGGATAGGCTAAAGGTTTGCAGCGGTTAGCATTTTAACGTTGGTAAACTTTTATTAGCAAGCCTATTACTAAGTGTATGTTTATACCAACCCTAAAGATTAAGCATTTGTAACCACATCTCAAAACCATAAGGAACCACAATTTGAATTCATCTTTAAGTTTAATTATCATGTGAGGGTCCAAGCCGCTCTTGACAGTGAGCACGGCTGATCGATCAGTTTTAACTCTGCAGAGGTTGTACACTTTCACCGCAGCTCGTGTTCCCCATGTTGCCCAGGTTAGCTAGACCCTTAAACACTTCCGAGGTGAGTGGCTAGGGGTTCACTACGAAGCCTTTACAAAGGCATGCAAAAGACCAACGACCCGCATAGTTACAGACCAGGGCGGACCATAACCCTCCCTAATGGTCAGCACCTTAGCAAAGCCTGCTACCCCAAAAGAACCGGGCTATACCCCTGCAACCCCGGTCCCCCTCTGCCCCTTTCGGATAAGGTCATCAGTTCTTTCACACACCTAATTAATTGGCTAAGCCAGAGCCATATGGACTTTGGTTGTACTGTTTTCTTAGGTGGTTCTCCATGTTCCAATTAAATCTTAGTGCTCTTGTCTTTAACCATAACCAACATTTCATAAGCATGAAAGTCTTTATCATAAAACCCCTTCTAACCAACCCATGTATAGCAACTAAGCATTCATCTACCCAAAACATTTATTAAAAAGGGTTGATCAAGGTGATAGGGGTAAAGCTCTAGTCATGTCCTTAAAAAGGTGTTTTCCCATCAAATTTATGCATAACAACATATAAAAGTAAGTATTATTTAGATATGCAGTTATATAGGACAAAGAGGAAAATGCAGAGGGGGAAGTCCACTTGCCTTCCTCTACAAACTGGGGATCCTCTTCTTCGAAGAAAGGTTCTTCTTGATCTTCTCCGACAGGGTGCTCAATTGAAACAGGCATGATATCTACGCACAAGCATGAACATACAATAAATAAATAAAACAATACACCAAACAGTACTATATACTAAGAACATGCTGATAAAAAGGTTCTACTCACTGATACGATCATTTCGATATATTATACGCGAAAAACGGAGTTAAAACATGAAAGTTATGATTAAAACAAAGTACAGGGACTTTTCTGTAAGAAAACTAGGCTCACAGGGCTTATTTGAAAGAAACCAAGGACTTAAAATGTAATTTCATATAAAAACAGAAGGGCTCAAGTGTGAAAAAGGGTACAAAGGACCTCGGGTGCTATAAACCAGAAAAGTCAGGGGCTAGATCATAAAAAGAAGGACCTGTTTGTAAGGGTTTTTGATGGTGGAAGGACCGGCTTGGGAAAAGGTGAAAGTCCAGGGACTCTTATCAAAATCTCCGGGCGCTGACCGTTATGGTCTATTTTGACCCGCGCGGCCGGTGGATCTGAGCCGCAGATCCTTGATCGGATGGCTGAGATCGCGTGCACGCGAGGAGCGGCGGCGGGGACGCCGGAGGGTGGCGGCGCGCGGCGGCGGCTCGCCGGCGTAGGCTCGGGAGAACATTCCCGACCATCATTTCTAGCATGGGCAGGGGCTACACGTAGCGAGGGAGATTGCGCACCCGGCCAGGTATCAGGGAAGGAGGCACGAGCGACCACGACGGCCGGCGCCGGAAGGGGGCGGAACGGCTACTCCGACGAGTAGGCGCTGGGGCTACGGCACTCGTAAAGAGAGGAAAAAGGCGGGGTGTTGACGCTCACCACGCAGAGAAGAGACGGGCGAGTACACGGTCGAAGGAGAGGCGCTGAAGAAGAAGTTCGACGACGACGGCGAGCTCGGGCGGCGCTCCGGCGGACGAGGACAGGGCGCGGCTCGATCCCGTGACGAAGATGTGCCCCTGGAGCAAAGAGAGGGAGAGCTCGGTGAGCCTCGAGCACAGAAAAGAAGAAGGGAGAGGACCGGCACTTCACCGTCGACGTTTTTCTCCGGCGGCGATGAAGAACAGAGGCGGCGGCGCGTGTGGAAGTTGAGGCGTGTGTGCGTGAGGAGGAGGTGCGCGTGAGCAAAGGGTGAAGCAGGAGCTCGCGCACGGGTTTTTGTAGGGCCAGAGAGGGGAAGGGGAAGCGGAAAGGGGAGCTCCGGTGGTGGCACTTGCCATAGATGGCCGGCGGCACATCCGGGCGTTATGGAGGTGGGAAGAAAGGAAACGGAAGGGGATTTTGATGGAGTCGTGGACTGCGGGTTTGATTGCCCTTAATTGGGGCTCGGGGATGGAAGGGGGAAGGCGAGGGAGCGCGGGGCAGGGCGGCGGCCTTCACGGCGGTGAAGCAGGGGAAGGGGGCGAGAGGGAGAAGACGGTGCCGACAGATGGGCCCGGGCGGTCAGTGAGAGAAAGGGAGGGAGAAGGAGAAGTGGGCCGCGGACGGGAGCTGGGCCGCGACGGGCTGAAAAGGAGGAAGGGGTGGGAGAAGGGATCGGTTTGTTTTTTTTCTTTTCTTTTTCAAACTCCTTTATTCAAAACTTTTCAAACTTCAAACTCATTTCAAACTTTTCCAAGCTTTCAAATTATTTTATAAAATTTTAAAACTTCACACTAACAAACAAAATCTATGCATTAGCAAAACATGATGCACAAACACTTGTTGACTCTAAATTATTTAAATTAAATTTAATTACTTTAGAGCCCAAATTAATTAGCAATTTATTTAAGTCCTTAAGACTAATCCTAATACACTATGTTGCTTAAGCAAATTTTAGTGATGGAATTTTAGGGTGTTACAAATCCTACCCCCTTAAAGAGAATCTCGTCCCGAGATTCAGAAGGATTAGAGAACAGCTGAGGAAAATCTTCCATGAGTTCATCCTCTCTTTCCCAGGTGGCCTCTTCCTCTGTATGATGACTCCACTGTACTTTACACATCCTGATGACTTTGCTCTGAGTAACCCTTTCCGAGGTATCTAAGATTTTGACAGGATATTCTTTATAAGTCAAATCTTTTTCCATCTCAATATCTTCCAGTTGTACGGGTTCTATTCTGACTTCACTCGTGTATTTCTTTAACTGTGATACGTGAAACACATCATGTACTCCTGACAACTATGCTGTCAGCTCCAGCTGGTAAGCTACCTCTCCTCTCCTTTACAAGATCTTAAAAGGTCCAATAAAATGAGGTGACAACTTCCCTCTGACATTAAACCTTCGCAGACCTCGGATAGGTGACACTCTAAGATATGCAGTCACCCACTTCCAATACCACTTCTCTTCTACAAGGATCAACATAACTCTTTTGTTGAGATTGTGCAGCTTTGAGATTTTCCCGAATTATCTCAACCTGCTTTTCTGCTTCTCTTATACTATCTGGTCCAAAGAGTTGACTCTCTCCAGTCTGATTCCAAAACAAAGGTGTTCTACATTTTCTTCCATACAAAGCTTCAAAAGGTGCCATCTTAATGCTAGACTGATAGTTGTTATTATAAGCAAACTCTGCATAAGGCAAACTCTTATCCCAGCTACCTCCATGCTTCAAAGCACAAGCTCTTAACATATCCTCTAAGATCTGATTTGTTCTTTCTGTTTGTCCATCTGTTTGAGGGTGATATGCTGAACTGAAATTTAACTTTGTGTCCATCGATTCATGTAACTTCTGCCAAAACCGTGAAGTGAATTGAGTACCTCGATCTGACACTATCTTCTTCGGAACTCCATGTAAACACACTATTCTTGAATTATATAGCTCTGCCAACTTAACTCCAGTATATGTCGTCTTCACTGGTATAAAGTGTGCTACCTTGGTTAACCGATCCACAATAACCCATATAGAGTCATACCCATCACGTGTACGAGGTAGACCCACAATGAAATCCATGCCAATCTCTTCCCATTTCCACTCAGGTATCTTCAAAGGTTGAAGCAACCCTGTTGGTCTTTGATACTCGGCTTTGACTCTTTGACATGTGTCACACAAAGCTACATGAGCTGCTACATCTTTTTCATCCCATACCACCAATACCTTTGTTTTAAATCTTGGTACATCTTAGTACTTCCAGGATGAATAGAGTAAGCTGAATCATGTGCTTCCTTCAATATGGTTTCTCGCAACTCCTTAATCTCGGGCACACAAATCCTGTTTTTGAACCACACCGTTCCTTGTTCATCTTCCCTGAATTCTGGAACTTTACCCAACTTAATCCGTTTCGTGTATTCCATAATCTTTTCATCTGTCAATTGCCCTTTTCTAATCTCCTGCTCAAGTGTTGACTCAATTTCCAATGTTAAGGTCTCATTCTGAGCAAATATTCCCAAGTTAAGCTATGCCATTTCCCAACATAACTCCTGAGGCATCAAGCGACCTAACAGCATATTGGCCTGACTCTTCCGACTCAATGTGTCTGCTACAACATTTGCTTTACCAGGGTGATACTGAATATCCAGATCATAATCCTTGATTAATTCTAACCATCTTCGTTGCCTTAGACTAAGATCCTTCTGTGTAAAGATGTACTTCAGACTCTTATGATCGGTAAAAATCTGACACTTATTTCCAATCATATAATGTCTCTAGATTTTGAGAGCATGCACAACTGCAGCTAACTCGAGATCATGAGTAGGATAGTTCTGCTCATGTTTCCTTAACTGTCTTGAAGCATATGCTATGACATTTCCTTCCTGCATCAATACACAACCTAATCCTTGCCGAGAAGCATCACAATACACATCAAACCCTTTGTGTATATCCGGCATTATCAACAAAGTAGCTGTGGTTAATATTTTCTTCAATTCCTCAAAACTAGCTTGACACTAGTCATCCCACTTAAACTCTTTACCCTTCTCTAGTAAAGTTGTAAGGGGTTTCACAATCTTCGAGAATCCCTCGATAAATCTACGATAGTATCCTGCAAGTCCTAGGAAACTTCTGATCTCCGGTACATTCTTAGGCGGACTCCAGTTCAACACGTCCCGAACTTTGCTTGGATCTACAGCAATCCCACCATCAGTGATAATGTGTCCGAGAAAGGAGACCTCTTTTAACCAGAAATCACACTTGCTAAACTTGGCATAAAGTTGATGTTCCCGAAGCTTCTGCAATACAAGTCTCAAGTGCTCTTCATGTTCTTCCTCACTCTGAGAAAACACCAGAATATCATCAATAAATACCACAATGAACTTGTCCAGATACTCCATAAACACTTTGTTCATCAAGTACATGAAGTATGCTGGAGCATTGGTCAAGCCAAATGACATCACAGTGAACTTATACAACCCATACCTAGACATAAATGTCGTCTTCGGTATATCCTCCATTCGAATTTTCAGCTGATGGTAACCCGATCGGAGATCTATCTTAGAGAAAACTTTTGCTCCTCTCATTTGATCGAACAAATCCTCGATCCGGGGTAAAGGGTATTTGTTCTTGATGGTAACCTCATTAAGAGATCGATAATCTATACACAACCTCCTAGATCCATCCTTTTTATCCACGAAGAGAGTGGGGGCTCCCCATGGTGAAGAACTAGGACGGATAAACCCTTTACTGAGTAATTCTTCTATTTGTTTCTTTAGTTCAGCTAAATATTTAACATCCATTCTATATGGTCTTTTTGATTTTGGAGCAGTACCAGGTATAAGTTCAATACTGAATTCAATGTCATGGTCAGGTGGCATACCTGGCAAATCATCTGGAAACACATCAGGATATTCATTTACTACTTTTATATCTTCCAAGGCCTTGCCTTCAACTGAATTCACAGTGCCACTATTGGATGAGGGGGTACCAACATATTCTATTCTTTCTCCTTGTGGACTGGATAACAACACTGACTTCTTACGGCACTGTATCACTCCATCATATTTCTGTAACCAATCCATACCTAGGATCACATCTATTCCCCATGACTTTAAGACCACTAGGTTAGCCAGGAAGTCTACTCCCATGATATTAATATTCACTTGTGGGCACATACGACCAGTTTTCATTTCACCTCCCGAGGAACTAACTATCAAAGGTGTCTTCATAGGACTCATAGATATGTTATGTTTTGCCACAAATTGATCCGTTACAAACGAATGTGATGCTCCCGAATCAAATAAAACTGTAGCAGGTATAGAGTTGACGAGAAACGTACCCAGTACAACACCGGAGTCATTCTGGGCTTGCTCCACAGATACATGATTCACTCGGCCACGCATATAGTTCTGCTGGCCTCTCTTGTTAGGAGCTTGTGGAGTGCGAGGCTGAGATGATGACTGTCCAGGCCTCTGGCCATTATCCTTCTGAGGAGTCTGCATTCCGCTTTTGGGACAATTGTTAGCATAATGTCCCAGCTCACCACACTTGAAACATTCACTAGGCTGAACAGGAGTGGTGTTTCTGACAGGTGCCCCAGAACCATTGTTAGAGTGATTCTGCTAAGGAGTGAGAGTTCGTGGTGTCAGAGGGTTGAAGCGCTGTGGTTGAAAGGAGCGCTGCAACTGCAAGTTCTGAGGATATTTCCCTCCTTGACCACCAGAACGATACTGGGATGAGCCTTGCTGTGAACTGTAGCGAGGACGAGTGTTACTGCTAGATTGCCCATGAGATTGGAACTTACGTTTCTGCTCGCCCAGTTCCTTCCTCTTATTCTCCAGTCTAATAGCTTTGTTCAGCAGTGTCTGGAAATCCGGGAATGTATGGCTTTGTAGCTGGTAATTAAGTGGCCCAATCAAGCCATCCAGGAACCTTTCCTGTCTCTTTGGATCAGTGTTAACTTCCTCAGGAGCATAATGAGACAAGTGAGTGAACTTGTCAACGTACTCAGTGACAGACATATTCCCTTGCTTCAGTGCCAGAAATTCCTTCTGCTTAAGCTTGATCACTCCCGAAGGAATGTGATATGTACGGAAATTATCCAGGAACTCCTTCCAAGTAATATTGTTTCTGTTAGGATGCGCAGTCGAATATGCATCCCACCAATCACCAGCCTGCCCAGTCAGTCTACCAGTAGCATACAGAACCATCTCTCTGTCAGTACATCGAACAATTTCAAGCTTCTTGGTAACTGTCTTCAACCAATCATCAGCATCCAGCGGATCAGTAGAGTGAGAGTAGGTGGGAGGGTTGTGGCTCAAAAAATCCTTATGTTTGTCCCTCGGCTATGGGTGAGGCGGGGGAGGGGGTGCTGGCTGGTTTTGTTGTTGAGCTTGAAGGTTTTGGACTGTAGCAGTGAGGTTCTACAACAGCTGGGTTTGGGCAGTAAGGAACTGCAGCATAGCCGGATCCATTTGGTTAAGTAGTGGGGGTGGAGGTGGTGGTGCTTGAGCTTGTTGATTAGCTATATGAGCACGAATCACTGGCGGAACGTCTTGACCTCCTCCTAACCTGGTTTGTACCATCTGATTGTTAGAGAAATGTATTTCAGATAAGCACAAGTGATGCATCAAGAGTAAACTCAATGGATAAGGATGCTTGAATTTTTAACTTGAACAGATTCTGTTAGCCTCAATAAATCACATGTAAATCACAGTGATGTTGCCCAAAAATTATGAAAATTAATCAGCTCATGCAGTATGAAATTTCAAAGCCAACCCGACTGGTTTCTTCTCAATTGGAGATCTATAACTTGAGATATAAAATAAACAAGATCACTATGTCACCAGAGTTTCACAGTTTCTGATATCCCCCAAGTTTTGTTCATAGCTCCGTGAATACTTATTCATTACTGCTGAAATTTTACCAGAAATTTACTCATAAAATTTGTGAACTAACCCAACTAGTTTCACATCAAACGGAGTTCTGTAGCTCAAGATAAAATTCAAACTTGACTGCTGTGTCAGAGAGCTACGTGAACAGATTTTGTATCATCCAAACTTGATATAGAAACATCACAGATAAGGATAAACCAACCCTTTATTAACTAAATGATTTTGTTCTCGTTGCTTTGGGGCCATCACTCCACAAAACAACACACACAAACAAAGAACTGAAACAACCAAGTTTTCAAGCAATAACCATTATTACAAGAATCGTCCTCACAGGAACATTCTATCGATGACAAAGTAAAGGTGGGTCTTCTAAACTCTACTCCTGCCGCACGCTGGTAGTAGCCTCATCGGTACCATAGCGAGTCCTCTTGCGAGGCGGAGACTCCGGAGGACAGAAGGGTGCTTCCTCCTCTGGAGGACGTCGCCCAACAACCTGCGCCTCCAGCTGAGCAATCCGAGCATGTGCCCTCTGGAGCTGATCATGGAGACGATCCACCTCGTCGTAAGAACCTTCCAAGTCCGTGTTGAGTGCTGAAGCAACACGGGCCAGGATGTCCACGCGACCATCTCTGTTATTCCCCATGGGAACAACAGTGTTCACGCTGCCTCTAGGACGGCTGAGGATGTAGCGGAAGTCGGAGTTCCCCAGACGCTCACGATATCTGTTACTGATGGACCAGAGAGCCCTCCTTGCTGCATCGTTCACCGAAGCAGCCTCCTCTGTCATAGGAGCTGAGGTGAAGTGTGAAGAATGAACACGGTGCCCGACACCTCCACGAAGAGGCACACGAATGTGAACCTCAGTGGTGTAGTAATCCTCCAACCCAGGCTCCATGTAGTGCTTGGTGACATAGAGGGGCCTTGCTGTGAAGTCAAGGTGTTGCAGGGTCTACTCCAGTAAGACTACAAACTGTCCCTCAACCTCCTCGGCATAGTGATAGTGATATGTCGCTCCATGGAAGCGAGGATCTTCATCCAACTGATTATTATTCACAGCACTGTTATCATCTTCGGTCTCGTCATCGCCATTGCTGCCATCATCATCATCATCACTGCCATCTCCAATGCTGCTATCACCACTGTTGTTGTCACTGTTGTCATCTCCAAAATCATCTGGATCCCCTCCAGCAGCCTCCTGTGCAGGAGCATCCTGCACAAGATCCGCTGGCGGCGACGGAGGAGCATCAGGGGCAGCTGGTGGTATCACCATATCGCCATCGGCATCCACTTCCAAGTAGGTGCCGTCATACAGCTGCGGTATCCCACGGTGATCTTCAGCGTCATCGAGTATCCTCTCTTCTGGATCCTCCTCAACCTCATCTTCCACCTGAACTTCCACCTCAACCTCAGGCTGCTCCTCTGGCTCAACCCGTGGGTAGCGGGGTGCCAACTAACCAGTGGGGACACGACCACTGGTGCTCTTGCGTGCAGTGTACTTGGTTTTGGCCATCTGATAAGCAAAAAGGAGACTCAGCATAGATAAAACAAATGATAACATTTAAATAAAAGAAAACTGAATAAATTAGTTTTTATACATAATTAAGTAAATTTTGAATGATGACATGACTTTCTAGATCATGAATCCTTAATTTTCGACCATTTCTAACTTAAGGCTGCGTCCTACAGTCATTACTACTCTGATACCACTTTGTCACACCTGATTTCCGTAGGGAAACCAAATGCATCTCATATGTGCGCCAGGATCAAGTTACACACATACGATAGACAAAAGAGTGTAATACCATAACTGTAATCAAATGTACAAGAGTTAAATTGTTACATTATCCATTATTACACTTAGGCAGTGGACACGAAGGTCCAATAAAACAAATAATAACTAAACGGACGACTTCATCTTCAGCTTCCATAGGCACATGACTGGGGGATCGCATGCCTCAGAACTCCTCAAAGTCGCTGAAGTACTCCTCACCGTTGTTCTCATCTGAACAGCGGTAAGCAAGGGTGAGCACTCTTATGGTTGGAGCTCAGCAAGTGGGGGAAAACATGCAAGGCTATCAAGGATAGGCTGAAGGTTTGCAGCGGTTAGCATTTTAACGTTGGTCAACTTTTATTAGCAAGCCTATTACTAAGTGTAAGTTTATACCAACCCCAAAGATTAAGCATTTGTAACCATATCTCAAAACCATAAGGAACCACAATTTGAATTCATCTTTAAGTTTAATTATCATGTGAGGGTCCAAGCTGCTCTTGACAGTGAGCACGGCTGATCGATCAGTTTTAACTCTGCAGAGGTTGTACACTTTCACCACAGCTCGTGTTCCCCATGTTGCTCGGGTTAGCTAGACCCTTAAACACTTCCGAGGTGAGTGGCTAGGGGTTCACTACGAAGCCTTTACAAAGGCATGCAAAAGACCAACGACCCACATAGTTACAGACCAGGGCGGACCATAACCCGCCCTAATGGTCAGCACCTTAGCAAAGGTTGCTACCCCAAAAGAACCAGGCTATACCCCTGCAACCCCGGTCCCCCTCTGCCCCTTTCGGATAAGGTCATCTGTTCATTCACACACCTAATTAATTGGCTAAACCAGAGCCATATGGACTGTGGTTGTACTGTTTTCTTGGGTGGTTCTCCATGTTCCAATTAAATCTTAGTGTTCTTGTCTTTAACCATAACCAACATTTCATAAGCATGAAAGTCTTTATTATAAAACCTCTTCTAACCAACCCATGTATAGCAACTAAGCATTCATCTACCCAAAACATTTATTAAAAAGGGTTGATCAAGGTGATAGGGGTAAAGCTCTAGTCATGTCCTTAAAAAGGTGTTTTCCCATCAAATTTATGCATAACAACATATAAAAGTAAGTATTATTTAGATATGCAGTTATATAGGACAAAGAGGAAAATGCAGAGGGGGAAGTCCACTTGCCTTCCTCTACAAACTGGGGATCCTCTTCTTCGAAGAAAGGTTCTTCTTGATCTTCTCCGACAGGGTGCTCAGTTGAAACAGGCATGATATCTACGCACAAGCATGAACATACAATAAATAAATAAAACAATACACCAAATAGTGCTATATACTAAGAACATGCTGATAAAAAGGTTCTACTCACTGATATGATCATTTCGATATATTATACGCGAAAAACGGAGTTACAACATGAAAGTTATGATTAAAACAAAGTACAAGGACTTTTCTGTAAGAAAACTAGGCTCACAGGGCTTATTTGAAAGAAACCAGGGACTTAAAACATAATTTCATATAAAAACAGAAGGGCTCAAGTGTGAAAAAGGGTACAAAGGACCTCAGGTGCTATAAACCAGAGAAGTCAGGGGCTAGATCATAAAAAGAAGGACCTGTTTGTAAGGGTTTTTGATGGTGGAAGGACCGGCTTGCGAAAAGGTGAAAGTCCAGGGACTCTTATCAAAATCTCCGGGCGCTGACCGTTACGGTCTATTTTGACCCGCGCGGCCGGTGGATCTGAGCCGCAGATCTTTGATCGGATGGCTGAGATCGCGTGCACGCGAGGAGCGGCGGCGGGGACGCCGGAGGGTGGCGGCGCGCGGCGGTGGCTCGCCGGCGTAGGCTCGGGAGAACGTTCCCGGCCATCATTTCGAACACGGGCAGGGGCTACGCGTAGCGGGAGAGCTCGCGCACCCGGCCAGGCATCAGGGAAGGAGGCACGGGCGACCACGGCGACCGGCGCCGGAAGGGGGCGGAACGGCTACTCCGGCGAGCAGGCGCTGGGGCTACGGCACTCGCAATGAGAGGAAAAAGGTGGGGTGTTGACGGTCACCACGCAGAGAAGAGACGGGCGAGTACATGGTTGAAGGAGAGGCGCTGAAGAAGAAGTTCGACGACGACGGCGAGCTCGGGCGGCGCTCCGGCGGATGAGGACAGGGTGCGGCTCGATCCCGTGACGAAGATGTGCCCCTGAAGCAAAGAGATGGAGAGCTCGGTGAGCCTCGAGCACAGAAAAGAAGAAGGGAGAGGACCAGCACTTCACCATCGACGTTTTTCTCCGGCGGTGATGCAGAACAGAGGCGGCGGCGCGTGTGGAAGTTGAGGCGTGTGTGCGTGAGGAGGAGGCGCGCGTGAGCAAAGGGTGAAGCAAGGGCTCGCGCACGGGTTTTTGTAGGTCCAGAGAGGGGAAGGGGAAGCGGAAAGGGGAGCTTCGGCGGCGGCACTTGCCATAGATGGCCGGCGGCACATCCGAGCGTTATGGAGGCGGGAAGAAAGGAAACAGAAGGGGATTTTGATGGAGTCGTGGACTACGGGTTTGATTGCCCTTAATTGGGGCTCGGGGATGGAAGGGGGAAGGCGAAGGAGCGCGGGGCAAGGCGGCGGCCTTCACGGCGGTGAAGCAGGGGAAGGGGGCGAGAGGGAGAAGACGGTGCCGACAAATGGGCCCGGGCGGTCAGTGAGAGAAAGGGAGGGAGAAGGAGAAGTGGGCCGCGGACGGGAGTTGGGCCACGACGGGCTGAAAAGGAGGAAGGGGTGGGAGAAGGGATCGGTTTGTTTTTTTTCTTTTCTTTTTCAAACTCCTTTATTCAAAACTTTTCAAACTTCAAACTCATTTCAAACTTTTCCAAGCTTTCAAATTATTTTATAAAATTTTAAAACTTCACACTAACAAACAAAATCTATGCATTAGCAAAACATGATGCACAAACACTTGTTGACTCTAAATTATTTAAATTAAATTTAATTACTTTAGAGCCCAAATTAATTAGCAATTTATTTAAGTCCTTAAGACTAATCCTAATACACTATGTTGCTTAAGCAAATTTTAGTGATGGAATTTTAGGGTGTTACATCCACGCGGGATCTGCGGGGTCCACGGTCGGAAGTAGTCCCACCGGAGTCGAAGAAACCTCGAGAGGGTGCTTGTCACCAAAGGCGTTCAGCACTCTCAAGGCAGCAATCTCCAGTGTCTCCGTCATGCGGATGCCAGACACGTCCATGCTCAGGTCCTGCCACTCCATGTGAGTAGGGTGAAGTGGCACGGTCACCCGAACATAGCAGCGAGACACTCCAAGCTGCGTGGTCTCCAACGCCTCGTACGTCGGAGGAGTGGTGTATCCTGACGAGCGAAGGGTGTCCCACAAAATGCGGGCAAACCCCTCAAGGTGTAGCCCGCCGGTGCGGACCATCCTGTCAGGTTGTACCTCCCAGAAGAGTGGCCCATCCATCTGTATCAACAAAACTCCCACCGATTAGTGTGAGTTAAAAGATAACAGATTCTGTCCAAAGCACAAAAATGCATAAAGCTCATATTCTGGTAGGCCAAAAATTCTCAAAATTTTCCAGCTACTCAGTGAAGTTATCTGACCCAAAATTGGTATTCAAAAGTTGGGCTAAAACAAAAGGATGATACCCTATTAGAGCAAGGTTTAGTTCTTTATTTCCCAGGAAAAACAGCAAGTAGACAGGAACTAAACTGAGCATAACTCCAGATTCTCTTGCTCAAAAATTCTGAAATTTTTACAGCAGGATATAGACAAGATTTGACACAACTTTTGTATCTAACTTTTCTTCAGAAAACTCTGTTCAAAGGGTCTAAAAATTCAGACCAACAGAGCATCCAAAACTTGTGAAAAAGGGACAGCTATGAGATTGGGATGATGAAGGCGTTTTGGTGAGGTGTTTTAGGGTAGATTTTGAAGTGATTTATTTACTTCTTAACAACTTTTAGCATGATGCAAAAGCGTCCTAAACATCCTCACAAGGCAAATCCATGCCAAAACTCGTGGTTAGTGCCGGTGGCAAGGCACATTTATACGTCTCTCCCTATTGTAGCTAGTCGGATAACTACCCGTTCGAACTACCGGAACGTGGTTAGTGTACCTGCAAAAGAAAGAACCTTCCATGCCAACACATCACGAAAGAGTCCACAAACATTACCGTTCACTATAGAAATGGTACCCATGCGTTTAGCGCTGCATGGACAGCGACCAACCTGAGACACACCCCTTTTGAATGGAGGGTGTCCCCCTTCGCATGTTCATAATGCGGAATCATGCACACGTATGGCAAAACGTGGTGACATCACAACCCATGATACGTTCATGTGGAATAGAACATACCAACCTTCGCATGCTTTGCATACGGACAGCGCACGTATAAAACACGTGGGCATCCAACTGAGAAGATAGGATCCGTTGAATAGATTGCCCTATCAACCCTCGCATACTCGTGATGCGGCATAGCACACGTATGAAACACGTGGCTTAAAAAGTGCTGGAAGTTATTTTAAATACACCATAAATTACTAGCCACCTGAAAGAACCCAAAATCCCTCTAGGGCCTCTCGGACTAGTTCATCCTTAGCGTTCCTAACGCAATTTACAAACACACCTTAATCTTGCAAGTTTTATTCCAAAAACATGTTATTAAGGGTGTTTTAAAATCTCTGGTGTACATTTGAGCTCTGGTACCAGCTGTGATAGAACCGCCCAAATTAATTCCATATTATTGCCTAAACCACTCCCTTTGGTCATTAAGCAATAATACAGAAGTAACTTGTCGCCTCTGCCGGGTCAAGCCCGGTAAATCACTTTAACCAGGACCGAAGACTTGTACAATAAAACTCACACGAAGGCGAGTCCAGAGATAACATTTCACAAATTATTACATCAAGCTCCATAAGGTTTTAATATTACAAACCAAGTCCTTTGCATAAGGTCAAAAGTTCAGAGTTCGAAACACAGCAGAAATAAAATACTAAACGTCATAAGCAACGTCATAGGAGGCCATCCATGACGTCACTAAGCATTGTCGTCCTCCCACTCCACTTCCCAACCGGGTGGGAGAGAACCAGGCCACGGGAACCCATCATCATTCACGTCACCTGAAAACCACATCAAAAGCAAGGCTGAGTATACTACTACTCAGCAAGACTTAACCGGCGGGTGATGATAAATCACCAACTCTCTAGACATGCAAGGCTTTATGGCTGGTGGGTTGTTTTGCTGAAAAGCAACAAAGAGTATGTCCTTACTTTCAAGTTTTAGCTCAAAATTCTAGTTGATTATCCATTACTAAGTGAGCAACCATTGCAAGCATAAGTTGTGCAAACAATTAAGCATATATCCATATTACTTCTCAATTCCATCATTAAGGGACATAGAGTGTATGGTTAAGCAATCTCGGGTAACGGTGAGAGGCCGACGATCGATCAATTAATAACCTTGCAAGGGAAACCCAAACATACGGAAGAATGCACACCCCAAAAATAATCCAACTAGAAACCAACAGGGGGTGGGTGTGCACCAACCAGGCGGTTCCCAACTGTCCTCAACTCAGGATCCATTTCTACAGTCTTTCGTACAAGGCTTGCTGGCCACGGAGACACACGCCGCCCAGCTCCACACATGCACCACTCTGCTGCAGGCAGAGGGGACTCTTCCCAAGATTAGTGGTCATAGATCCCTTACCAGATCAAGAAGGTACTAGGCTTACCGGTCCTATTCCCGGCAAATGTTTAGTATGTTCAAACGCTTAAACACAGACCTACTGGCCGGAGCCGGTCCCATGCTCTTACCACATGAGCAAATCCATTTATCAAAATCTTATGATTCCAACATAAGAGACCTATAGCTCGCGAGTGACGAACATCACTCGACTTTTACCATGTCCTTAGAGCATGGCAACTAGCAACCTATCATGCTAGTATTTGAGCATAGGAACCTATGATCATGCATCTAGGGTTTCAATTCAACTCCTGAAACGTAAATGCACAAACATTGCATATCATAAATGTAAGAGTTAGAAAACTGGGTTATGCTCCGGGGCTTGCCTTCACTAGCAAAGTCAGTGGAGAAAACCTCCGAACTTTGGTTCGGGTCTTGCTGCACTTCCACCACGTTCACTTCTCCTTCAGCGAGATCCCCCTCGGATTCCGGCACCAACTCGTAGTTTCCGTCCGGAAGTTCTACACGACATGCATATGCATTAACTTCATGTATTTATAATTGAGGGGTGAGAACATAGTTTAGCATTGAAGGGTAAACGTGGGGGTGTGTGGGTGACCACATTCACCTAGATAAGGATATATCCAGCATACTCTTCCTATCAAAGAAAGGGGTATGTGTGCGGGGTTTAACTCCTTACTTGATGGTGATTGTGTGCACATCTAAATTAATTAATTAATTTTTATTCACCAAATTATGAGTGTTGTTCATGGTGTGATTTGGTGAAGCTTAACCCAAAAGATTTGAAAGGAAAAACAAATGTGATTCTTATTATTCTTTTAATTCATAGATTAAGCTTGATTTACTTCGAAAATCCATTCTAGGAGAAATACAAACAAGATGACCATGAAACTTTGCAGAGAGGCACAACATAATACACATGAGCTACTGCCAAAAATTTAGATCAATCCAAGCCATAGATTTTGCATGAAAAATACAACTAGATTCAATCATTAAAAACAAGAATAAATCATACAAAAATAAATATACCACATATTCAGCTAGAAATTCATGTAGAGGCATAAAACATGTATTCATGGAGAGATATGCACTTACTCAACAAAGAAATTTTAAATTAATTTCAATTTATGAAGGAAGGTTCAACTTATGAAAAAATTACTTGACCCTATAAAACATGATAAAAGCATCTCTAATATTTATCATGGGTGCAAAATCATTAAACATGACCATAGCAAAAAGATTGGGTCCAAAAGATCAACATATTAATTTATAAATATCAAGAACAGGAACAAAGCTGAAAATCAACTTTAAATCACAACTGAAGATCTACTAAATAACTTTGTGCCAAAATTGAACCAAAAGACCAACATGACATGGCAAACAACATATCCAAAATTTAGTTTCAAATCATGCATAGAATTTGAATTATTTCAGATCTATCCAAAAAGGTAAATTCAAAATTATTTAAAAACCACACAGAAATTTGAAAACTCCCTTTTTAGAAACGTTTCTACTATTTATAAGGATCATAACACAACTGGGTTTGCATTTTTACGATTTTTCTGTGAATTGATCTCGATTTTACAAGATTCAGCAATTTAAAACAAAAAGGAAGAATCTTTTTGCATAAACACCCTTGGCTTTTACACAGAGGTCCCTGGGAAGATTTTGATGTTCACAACTATGCCCTCGGCGGCACTGGGAGATCGCCGGCGGTGAGGTGGGACCGGATTTGGCCGGGCAAGCGGTGGGGGTCGGCTACCTGCTCACCTAGGCTCGATTCCCGGTCTTGGACGGGGCGGAGGAGCGGCCGACGGTGGGGTTCGGCGGCGCAGGGGCACGGTGACCGCGGCGGAACCGATTCCGGTGAATAGGGGCTCGGGGCTGGGCAACACGTGGCCGGGGAAGCACCGATGGGGTCTAGGGAGGAAGCCGAGGTGCTTGGACTGGCTCGAGGCGGCTCGGGCAGGGGCGCTCCAATGGCGGCGGCGGACCGGCAGTGGCGGAGCAAGGACGGCGGAGCTGCGCAATGTGCGGCTGGGGGAGCTTCGGTGGGTGCGTGTGGTGGTGGTTGGCTACTCCGGCGGGCGCGAGGTGACTCGGAGGGTGGTGCTCAGCGGTGGCGCTCAGATGGCGGGCGGCGGAGCTGGGCGAGGCCGGCGCGGCGCTGCGGGGCACGGCCTTAAATAAGCGGCGGCGCCGGCGGGAAGGCTGCGCGGCGCGGACGCGGCCTTCAGTGCGCGCGCAAGCGGGGAACTGGGCGCGCGGGCGCGGCGCCGAGGCGTGGCGCAGCGCGCGCGCGGGCGCGCGCGTCGCGCGGCCACGGGGCCGGAGGCGCCCTGGGGAGGTGCGTCTGGGCGAGGTGGTACTGGCGGCACAGGTGGGGCCCACAGGGCGGTGTACGTGGCACGGAAGCCGGGGCACCACGCAGGTGGAGCTTGGCGCGCGCGCGCGACGCCAAGCGCACGGCCAGAGCGCCGTGCTCCAGAAATTTTTCAGCGAGGCTCTGTTTGACCGGCTGTTTCTCCAAAATTTCAAAGTAAACTCAAAAATCACCAATTACCAAACTTGTAGACCAGATATCCAGCTTCAACTTTTGTACAGGCCGACCTATGAAATTCCCCACAGATTTTGAACAAAAACGACTTGAAATTCATGTTTTTCTCGGCTAGGTCAAAAGGTGTTCCTGAGCTTTGACCAAGTTTTTGAGGCCTTTCCACTTCGAATTTCAAATGCCACCAATTGAATGAAATGTGTCCCATGTGAAAATGAACAACTTTCATATTGGCCGATTTTGAAGTTGTTATGTGAAAAGTGGAGAACGCGCTAGATTATCGATGAAAGGTATAGATCCCTAGGGTGTTGACCTTGATTTGGAGGGGTTTGACTAGGGTTAGGGATGTTGACCAAGTCAAATAAGTTCACTACCATGCTTAGCCTCACTAATGATGGTGATTACTGTTGCTTAAACATCAGGGATGTTACATCGGCAGCTAACAGTTTTGCAAGCTCTACCCCTATTGCCTCCTTGCGGTCCTGCGCGAGTCGACGTAGCTTCTGCTTGACTGGCTTCGCGTTCACGTCCACCTTCAAGGAGTGCTCGACGAGCTCTCTGGGCACCCCCAGCATATCCACTACCAAGCGAATATGTCCGAGTTAGCACGCAGGAACTCGACGAGCACGCTTTCGTAATTGGGGTCCATGTTGGCCCCTATCGTCGCCGTCGTGGAGGGGTCCTCAAGCCCGAGGGACACCTTCTTCGTCACCTCATTCTCCCGCTAGATCGTGTCCGTCGCTGGCTTCTTCATCGGGATCTCTAGATCGACCGAGTCCAGCTTGCTAGTAGCGGCCATGACCTCCGCAGTGCGTCTGGAGAGGTCGAGTGTAGCTGCAATGTGGAGGTTCTCCTTCTCACACATGCTAGCCGTCTGGTAGTCCCCTCTGAGGGTGATGACGCCATTGGTTGCTGGCATCTTCAACACCATGTAGGTGTAGTGCGGGACCGCTATGAATTTGGCCAGTGAAGGCCTACCGAGTATGCCTTGATAGGATGTCTTGAAGTCCGCCACGATGAAGCGAACATGCTCGATACGATAATTCTCAATCGCACCGAAGGTAACCGACAAGAAGATCTCGTCGAGTGGTATTGAGGGATCCCTGGGTACGATGCAGAAGAATGGCTTGTCAGTCGGGCTCAGATCCATGAGGGTAAGCCTCAACTCCTTTAGCGTGCTGGCGAAGAGGATGTCGAGGCCACTGCCTCCGTCCACCAGCATCTTGTCGAGCCCCACGTTACAAATCGTGGGGTTCAGCAGAAGGGGGTACCGCCCAGGCCTAGCGAGCGCTGCCGGGTGGTCTTCCCTGCTGAACGTGATCAGGACCTCTGACCAGCGTAGGAACTAGGGAGTTCTGTGCTGGGCTGCATACACCAGCATGCGGTCCATGAGCTTCGCCTTGCGCTTCCCTTCCAGCTGCTCGGGCCTGCTGTAGATCCTATTAACGGTGCGGTCAACAACCTGGAAGTCATCGTCGTTGTCGTCTGCAGGCAACTTACGCTTGCCCTTGCCCTTGTCGCCCTTCGGTGGACCTCTCTGACGGCTCTTGCCGGAGAAGTGGTTCTTTAGGCCGAAACAGTCATGAGCCGAGTGCTTGTGGTTCTTGTGGTATGGGCATTGCATGTCCAGCAACTTCTGGAACTCGGAGGGTTCTATGCGCTTCGTGCCAGCCTGCACGGCAACCATGGTCTCAAGTTTACGCCTCCTGTTCCACCTTGCTCCTTGTTGGGAGGTCTCTCCCTCTCAATCTGGGTCGTGGCGCCTGCGGTGCTCTCGCGGAGAGCCGTCGTCGTCCTAGCGGGACTTGATGTTTCTGAGCTGCTCGCGCTCAGCATCCTCACCGTCGGCCTCTAGGTTTGCCACGTTGAAGAGCTCGTGGATGGTCTTGGGGGGCCTTTGAGCCCACATGTTCACCAGCTTATCGTAGGCCAGTCCATACTGGAAGGCGCTGATGACGTCATGCTCCACAACGGAAGGAAGGCAGTTCTTCTTTTCGGAGAAGTGGCGGATGTACGAGCGCAAAGACTCATTCTTGCCCTGCCGGATTTGATCCAGCATCCTCTTGTTACCCGGCCGCTCCCATGTGCCGGAGTACTGGCTCGTAAAGTAGGCGCAGAGCTCATCCCATGAGTCGATGAGCTCTTCGAGAGCCCTGCCAGCCAACTTCTGCACCCCTTCGCGAGCATAATCGGCAGATAGTTTGCCATCATGTTGGAGTCGCCTCCCGCGGCCTTGACCGTGGTGGAGTAGATCTGCAACCACTGGATGGGATTTGATGTCCCATCATACTTGTCCACGTCAGACAGCTTGAACCCATGGGTCCAGGTCACCTTCCGCAGTCGTGCCGTGAGGGAGAGGAAACCATTATAGGACGTGGCTCCCTCTCGACCCCTACGACATCCGGCAGCGAGCCTCCCATATGAGTTGTAGCTTTCCTTGGAGTATGTATAGTCATCCGAGTAGTAGTCCTCGTACCCACTGCGCGAGTCAGTGGGCGGTGTGGTGTTGCGCCTGCCGCACTGGTTCGGGGTCCCGTACTCCTGATGGTAATCATGGTGGCGTCTCGACTCGTCCCGGCGTCGTTCCCGAGCACGGCGGTCGATGGTGTGCCTCGCGTCCCGAGAGCGCAGCTTCTCGCGTAGGTCCTCACCGTCATCGCAGCGTGCCCGCTTGCGGCGTGGTTTGTGCGCACAACCCGTTTCTTCCTACCCGACCGGTGGGGAGGGATCGATCCGGTTGGTCTGGGTCACAGTGGCCTGCACCAGGGCTTGCAGGCGAGCCAAGCCCGGTGTCTCTAGTGGCATCTTCTCGAGCTCCTCATTTAGGACAATGAGGTTCAACTTGGGGGTCGTGTAGACCTTGTACCCGGTGTAGTCGACTGTGAAATCGTCCTCCAACCTCCGGGGGCGTATGCCTCGGCTGTGCCGAGCACGGTGCCTCCTCCTCCGGCGCAGCAGGCTGGATTCCGAGTAGTCCTACTCGTCCTCCTCTTCCTCGTCGTCCTGGTGCCGGTCATCGAGATGTCGATCGTCTTGGCATCGGGCCTATTGGCACCGTCGCGCCTGATCCGCGTTTTTCCATTCGCGATCGGTCTTCTGGGCAGCCGTCTCACCGTACTGGGTGCACTCATCCTCCGAGACAACTGGGGGCACGCTAGCTGCTGCCGCCGTGTAGACGAAAGCAGGCGCCCGGCTCCCGTCTGAGCACTCGGAAGAGGAGGTGTTATCAGACTGGATTTCCGTAGTATCGGTAGATCTGAGAGTCTCGGAGCTGTCCTCAAGGCTGAGTGCCACTCTCAAGGACGCGAAGGAGTCCTCCGATCCGGAGCTGGGTTCAGGTCGCCTGGCTGAGTAGTTCGGCCGGTGCAAATCCTCATATCCGTCAGTGGTCCACTCTCCAACCTGCCCATCTTCCTCCAAGATGGGGAAGAGGGTCTCGTCCAAGTTGTCACCCTCTAGGGGGGCGATCACCATGGACATGAAGCACGGTGCGTCCTTGTCTGAGTGGTATTCCACCGACTGGGGTGAGGAGGTCGCATCTCGTGTTTTGTTCACCGTCTCCGAGGCGGAGGCGGTGGTGCTCTTCAACCCGTGGGGAAAGCACTCGACCTGCGGGGAGTCTAGGGTGGCCTTGCAGATCGCGATAGTGTCGGCCATGTGGCCGATGACCCGATCCATAGATTGGACCAGATCGCATTCGGGAGGATCAGAGGATCCTGCAACCTTAAGATCTTCAACCGAGAGGCTAGGCCTCCGGGCTAGCGATGGCGTGCCGAAAAGGACTCTACAAGCCTTGGGCTTATCCAGATTGGATCTGGGAGCCGGTCTGCTGCCTGCGGGCGACGTAGAGTCCGCTCCGGAGGGCTTTTCCACGGTGATCGTGGTGTCAGAGATGACGCATGGGATCTCTCCGATGACGATGTGACCCTGAGGCGGGGTCACGTAGCCGGCCGCCTACTCGTCGGCGGTGGAGTCGAGGTTGAAGCTTCCGAAGGGAATTCCCGCTCCCATTTTACGATAAAGGCGAGGCAGCTAGCTGGGATCTTGACTGCGGCCATCAAGCTTGCTAATTATCTTGGCGAAGCCCCTACCTGGCGCGCCAACTATCGGTACAATGGTGCCGGCAGTCCACCACGGGGTAGGCTATTGTGGTAGATTGTGTGGAGGGGATCGCCAAGACTGAAGCTAGATGGTGAACGAAGGACACAGGGGTTTATCCAGGTTTGGGCTGCAAAGATGCGTAATACCCTACGTCCTGCGTTGGTGGTTGTATTAATTGTTCAGAAATGGGAATCAGATTGGACTTGTTTTAGAGGGGGTCCCTGCCGCCCTTATATAGGCATGGGGGGCAAGGTTACAGATCACGTGAGATCTATCCTAGTCGGTTATACAAGACCTTCCTTTGATCACAAGCAATATCTTTCCTAACCAACTAGTCTTTATTTATGGGAGTATATCTCTTCGAGCGCCATTTCATTCCTGAGCCGTACGCTCGTGCCGAGTGCCCCATGTGTGGGCCTGTGCCGTCCTCGTAGATACGCCGTGGGGCCCTTCCATGTGGCACCTGGGGGTATATCCCCCACAATGGGAGAGACTCAAGAAGCTCCAATTGCTGATGATCCTCTCGACGATCTAGGTCAGGTGTTGCACGATGCAAAGGAAGACTGCGAAAAGGTGAAGGAGTCAAAGAAGTTTGAACGTATGTTGGAAGATCAAAAGAAACCGTTGTTCCCAGGTTGCAAAGAGGGGCAGAAGAAGTTGGGTACCACTTTGGAAATGCTGCAACTGAAGGCTAAACATGGAGTTTCCGACAAGGGCTTCGATGAGTTAATGATGATCATCAAGGACATGCTTCCAGAGGAGAACGAATTGCCGGAGTCCACGTACGAAGCTAAAAAGATTGTTTGTCCTCTGGGTTTGGAGGTTCAAAAGATACATGCGTGCCCTAATGACTGTATCCTCTACCGAGGTGACGAATATGAGAAATTGGAGCCTTGTCCTATGTGCGAAGTGCAGCGTTATAAGATCCCACGCGATGAGGCAGATGAAGTTGAGGGGGCGGAAGAAGAAGAAAATTCCTGTGAAGGTAATGTGGTATTTTCTAGTGATACCATGACTGAAGCGTTTATTCAGGTGCAAGACCAATGCAAAGGTGATGCGTTGGCACAAAGAAGAACGCAAAGCAGATGACCATATCAGGCACCCTGTTGATGGGTCCCAGTGGAGATTAATTGACAGAGAATTTCGGGAATGTGCAGGGGATCCAAGGAACATTCAGTTTGGTTTAAGTACGG